>JADRCD010204031.1:31709-63070 GCA_019843815.1 Montemys delectorum
GAGGGAGGGGGGAGGGGGGAGGGAGGGAGGGGAAACTGCCAAACTGTAAGAGGTTGTGAGTTTCTGCTTTCCCCCTTGCAGAACCAGAGGACAGTGGCAGAGAACACAGCAGGACTGCCTGCTGATATGGCCTCTCCACAGCACCCAGGGAGCTGCTGGAATCTGGAGGAGCCAATCAAGGGTTAAATTCAGTCTAATGCACACATGATGGGTGAGATTAAGTGAAGAATATTTAAAATCAGAGGAGAAAGAAGACCAGGCCAGGGAATCCAATCAAAGCATAGCAAAGTATGAAAGAGAGCATTAGTCTAATCAATAGCATTATCATTTCAAAGGAAAAAGAGGAATCAGCAAGAACGGTATAAAAAAATCAGTCCAAGCCAGTGCCCACAGGGAAAAGAGGCTCAAGTTACACTCCTAGATACATTTGGAACCTAAAATTCATCACCAGGTTAGAAATCATGCTCAAAAAAAAAAAAAAAAAAAAAAAAAATCAATGAAATCTTCCCGACTTAAATTATACAATCAAAAAAAAAAATTAAATTAGTGAGATGGCTCAGTGGGTAAAAGGTACTTGCCACCAAGCCTGATAATATTTATATCATGGCATGTGCACACACAAAATATAAATTTTATAATTTTTATAATTAAAAGAACTAATAAAGCCAGGTGGTAGTGGCACATGCCTTTAGTCCTAGCACTAGAGAGGCAAAGGCAGGCAGATCTCTGTGAGTTTGAGGTCAACCTGGTCTACAGAGTGAGTTCCAAGACAGCCAGGGCTACACAGAAACTCTCTCAAAAAACAAAAACAAACCAAAGCAAACAAAACCAATCGGCACCATAGCACCCAAACCCTAACGCTACCAAACAGGACATAAAGGTGAAGACAGAGCAGACACAATGCAGCAAGCAAGGTGCAGAGGTGAGAAAGTAGACAGGAGCAATACAGACTGACCTTCAAGATGAAGAGAGCCGCAGATGAGATGGATCAATATTACAATATAATTACAAGAAAAGGAGCAGACAGGAAGGGAATAGTGGAAGTAATCCTCACAGGGAGATGTCTAGAATACTCAAGTTTGATAAATCAAGAAAGGGTGGTATAGGGCCGAGAGCTGGCTCAGTGAAGGACCCAGGTTCAATTTCCTTCACCACACCACAGCTCACAACCATCCATAACTGAAGTTCTCGGTGCACTACAGTCGCCTGTATATTATATATGTATGTGCATGTGTGCCTGTATGTGTATGTGTGCATGTGACACTCCAAGATCCTAGCAGATTCCTAACTATGGATATTGTCAAACTCTGTATTCCATCTGTGCTTAATACACCCCTATGATAAACTTGCAGAAAGCCCTAGAAGCTTCTCTTTGCCCCCTGTGGCCCATCACTACTCTTACATTTGGCTTTTACTAAGCAAGTGACAGTTACTTGAAAGCAAGCACAGGGGTACCTCAACAGCTGATGTGGGATTTAAGTGACTAATCAGAAGTCAGCCTATACAGAACGCTCACTGGACAAAGGATGACTGGAGCATCTGGGGAGACGGAAAGGAGTCTTACCCTGCTCAGGTCATTATGCAAGTTACAAGTTCTGTGTGGACCACTTACTCCTGTAATTTTCCCTTTAGTACGTTAGACCAGGGGTAACTGAAACCATAAGAGACAAAACCATGGGGTGAGGGCTGCCATGCCTACCTATACCATGTACTGAAAATCAGTGGTGGGTAGTGACCACATTCTCCTAGGTGGTCAGCACTCATAGTTCTATTATTACTAGTGCTCTGTTACTACTAGGACAATGACAATGACTATGACTATGAGAATGACTGTGAGAAACCCTGTCTTGAAAAAAACCAAAAAAAAAAAAAAATCAGAACATTCCAAGACTGTACTGCTTCAAAGCAAGAGCACTAGATGGTGCCACAGCCAAAGAAGAACGTGTGGAGAACGCACGGGGAAGGCCAAGTCTTTACAAATGTTTGACTAGAACACACTTCCACAGAAAATAATAATTAGGGCTGGAGAGATGGTTCATTGGTTAAGAAGAGCACTTGGTGCCTTTGCAGAGGACTCAGGTTAGATTCCTAGTAGCTCACAAGATTGATAACCCCAGTTTCAGGGGATCCAATAGGCACACACACAGCACACATTCATATGTGCAGGCAAAAAAATTCTATACAGAAAGTAAATAAACAAATGTAAATCTTTAAATAAAGACCAGTGAGGCTAACCCACGTCACCAAATGCTTTAAAGACACGCCTACTCTTCTGTGGGCTCTAAACTTTGCAATATTTTTGACCTGTCATGTACAAGGTTAATAGCCACTACATACTTGAAACCACTGACCATATTGAAATGTGACTATTGTGACTTAAGGATTAAAGGTTTCAAACCAGTTTAACTTTAATAATTTTTATGTTAATGTGGTGTTTAGCTTCTATAATGAATAAGACAGTCTACATTCCATTTTCATTTTGAAAGGACTTGCTTCTAATTATAGGCCACTATCTATCATTGTTTCATGGGCTGGTCTGGGGACCCCAGCACATATGTCTGGCCTCAGTGAGAAGACGACCTAATCCTATAGACTTGATGCCCCAGAGAAGGGGGATGCCAGGGGACAGTTTTGATACAAAATCAAAAACTTTTATCTCCTATAGAAGATCCTACATACTCAATTTCTTGGGGTACTTTACTCAAAAAAAGGCTTAAGCCCCTAGGTTATAATAGTTTTTAAATTATGTGTATTTGTATGTGTACACATGAACATGCATGTGTGTGCTGGTGTCCACAGAGGTCACAGGGGTGGTGTCAGAACCCCTGAAACTACAGTTCCAAGTGAAGTGTTTGTTGTCGATACTGGGAACCAAAATCTAGTCCTCTGGAACTCTCCAACTGCTAAACCATTTCTCTCTCGCTCTCTTTTTTTTTTTTTAAGATTTATTTATTTTATGTGTATGAGTACACTGTAGCTGTACAGATGGCCGTGAGCCATCATATAGCTGCTGGGAATTGAACTCACAACCTTTGCTTTGCTTGCTCTGGCTCCTCCGGCCCCGCTCCAGCCCTGCACACTGTAGCTGTCCTCAGACACACCAGAAGAGGGTGTCAGATCTCATCACAGACGGTTGTGGTTGCTGGGATCCGAACTCAGGACCTTCGGAAGAGCAGTCAGTGCTCTTACCCACTGAGCCATCTCACCAGCCCCTAAACCATTTCTCTAGGCCCTATAACAACTTTTATTAAAGTATATACTGTAAGGCTGAATCAATAAGAAAGTAGGCATTGCCATTTTTTTAAAAAAGGAACAATCCTAGCAAGACTTGTCAAAGACTAAGTAAAGTAACACTGTGAGGACAGGATTGCCAGGACATCCTGAAGAAGACAATCTTTGGGCTCCAGAATGAAAGAAAAGTGCTACAGGCAGAGGCAAGAGCTTGAGAAAGCACATGGCATGGAACGGGGAACAATGAACACCCAGACAGCAGACACTGAGGGAGTCTGCGACAAAGCAACACCTCTGGGGCCTTTTACACCAGATTCTTCAGCAACTTACTACATAATAAACTAAAGCTAATGCTCACCCATCCGTCAGAGGGAGAGCAGTCTTCTGCTCTCAATACTACAGTGCCGTTTACAGCCGTACCTGGTATAGAACCCTCATGAAATAGGTGACAATGATAAAAAGAATTAGAAAAATGTATTCTTTTTTTGTTTCTTCTTTGTTTTTGTTTTTTTGGGGTTTTTTTTGTTTGTTTGTTTGTTTTTTTTTCAGACAGGGTTTCTCTGTATACCCCTGGCTGTCCTGGAACTCACTCTGTAGACCAGGCTGGCCTCAAACTCAGAAATCTGCCTGCCTCTGCCTCCCAAGTGCTGGGATTAAAGACGTGCGCCACCACCGCCCGGCAGAAAAATGTATTCTTGTCAAGTACAGTGGCACAAGCCTTTAATACAAGCCCTCAGGAGGCAAAGGCATGCAGATCTCTATGAGTTCCAACCAGCTCTAGCTACACAGTAAGACCCTTCAAAAGAAAGATAGAAAGAGGTAAGAGAGGAAAATAAACACGAGTTGCCAAAGCTATCTCTACCTTGTTTAGAAGGCTGTGGAAGGGAAATTTGGTACGTATGAGCAACCACTTGGTAACTAAGTCCAAATACAGCTAGCTATTTTGGCTCTTCCAACTTTTTTGGCAAACACAGTGAGTTCCAGACCAGTCAAGGACACATAGTAAGACCCTGTCTCAAGAGAGGCAGGGGTAGGAAGGAAGGGACGGAAGGAGGGAGGGAAGGAAAGAGGAAAAGAAAATACATTTTCAAACACATAAATGGTTAAAAGGCAGGTGAGTGGCTAAAGCTATACCTGTTTTAGGAAGGCTATAGAAGGGAAGTTTGGTGTGATTAACCACGCACTTGGTGACTGGGTCTGAATACAGCTGCTTGGCTCTTTTTAATTGTTTGTCTGCAGCTGCTCCCAAATTACCAAAAATCAAAGAAGTAGCTGTCATGTGATAGCAGGATTAAAGGCTGCCTCAATTTCCATTAAGGAGAAATAACATAAATGGCCACAAGCGCCGCCCCTCGGTCTGAGACCAGCACAAAGGCTACTTTTATTCAGACTCTGTACACTGTGAAATAGCATTGTGGCCTTGCTGCTTCTGTGGTAAGCCTCAATTCTGCTGGATCTGTCACCACACAATCAACAATCACTGAAAGCTGTTTCCTAATTTCTGAAAAACAGTTCAATGCATGAATTTCCCCCCCCCCCCCCACTCTGGTTCTTTGTTGTTGTTTTGTTTGTTTTTGTTTGTCTCACCATGGAGCTCTGGCTGTCCTGGAACTCACTCTGTAGACCAAGCCTGCCTCGAACTTACAGAAATCCACCTGCCTCTGTCTCCTGGGTGTTGGGATTAAAGGCACGGGCTACCACACCAATCTCTTTAGGGGGAAAAAAATCCAGAGTGTCTCTCTACAAAACAAGCTAGCCTTGTACTCACCTTGCTAACTTTGAGCACCAGGCCTTCCTGATTCTGCATCTCTGGGCTGGGATTACAGGGAAAGGCCCAATGATACTGAAATGACTTTAAATTTTGAGATAATTCAGCCAAGGATTTTTTTTCTGCATAAAATGAGGAGAGGGGTGGCTCAATTAATACAGTGCTTGCTGTAGAAACTGAACAGAGCTCAGAATATCAGGACCCACCCACAGACAAGTGGGAGTGGAAGCAGCACCAGGAACTTTGATCCCAGTCCTGGGGGCAAGGAGAATAGGGTCTTAGAGGAGTGGGGCTCTGGAGTTGGGAATCCCTGAAGCTCACTGGCCAGGCAGCCTCCTCAGATGGATGAGATCCAGGTTCAAGAAGATACCCTATTTTAAAATATAAGTAGGAGCAATGGAGGAAGACACCTAACATCAACTTTGAGACCACACCCACAGGCATGTGTGTGCACACATACTCAAGTGCGTGTGCATCTGCGAATGCCTATGTACCTACAAGCATGTGCAAATATACATGAACAAGTACATCAGCCACATTAAAAATCATGAGAGTATTATAGATGCCAATGCCATTCATCTGGAATCTGCAATTCAATCCCTCATTCATTCATTCATTCATTCATTCAACAAATATGAACTCCTGTCAGACATTACAGTATCATTTTAGAGTGTACATTCTGAGGAAAAATGGTGACCCTCAACTCTTCACTTTCTATTTTTATTCTAAACAATGTCTTCTTATAGAAATAACACATGTTCTTTGGGGTAACTGAGAAAACACAAGTATTGAAAAATAAACATGCAGGAGGTCCTGGGTCCAAATAGAGACACTCCCCAAGAGGAAACAAAAAATTAAAAGCATCTTAAATCACTACTGAGAACACCTTTGCCGGTCTGTTATGTGTCCTCGTAGTTTCTTTTGTCTCTTCTCTAATATTTATACTTACTGTCTTTATGTGTGTGAGTATTTGGCCTACATCTATGTATGTGTGCCACATGAGTACCTGACACCTGCAAAGGGGAGAGGAGGGCATCAGATGCCTGGAACTGAAGTTACAAATGAGCTACCATGTGGGTGCTAGGAAACGAAGCTGGGTCCTCTGGAAGAGCAGCAAGTGCACTTACTTGCTGCTCCCTCTCCGCAGCCTTTCCTAGTCTCCTAATGTTGTGAGCTAAAGCTGGCCTATTGTCTTTTTTAAAAACAGTTTTCTTACTCTGTGTGTGTGTGTGTGTGTGTGTGTGTGTGTGTGTGTGTGTGTGTGTGTGTTTTCCTGGTTCTCTGGGAGGCGAGGAGAAAGACTCAGATCTCTGGAGCTAGCGTTACAGGTGGCTGTGAGCTACTAAAGCAGGAACTAGACCCCAGGCCTTTGTACTATCGTGTACTTTTTTTTGTTTGTTTGTTTTTTCAAGACAGGGTTTCTCTGTGTAGCCCTGACTGTCCTGGAACTCACTCTGTAGACCAGGCTGGCCTCGAACTCAGAAATCGACCTGCCTCTGCCTCCCCAGTGCTGGAATTAAAGGCATGCGCCACCACTGTCCCGCTATCTTGTAGTTTTTGCATTTGGTACAAAGAAAATTCCTCAGACTCTTCACATGTTTTGTATCATTCTAAAACTCTTAGCTAGGCCTAGCTTGGTGGTCAAACCTGTAACCCCAGGTGAGGGGGGGGGGTGGGGTGGAAATCCTTTACAAATTCAAGCACATTCAGTCTTTTTAAAATACCCAAGCTCTTTTAAAATCCAATGTCTTTGAAAATTCAAAGTCTCAAAAATAAGTAATTTCTTACTTCAAGAGAAAAGAACCAAGGCGCAGTCACAATCAAAGCAAAGCAACTCGTGAAACTCCTGAAGTGTAAAGAACTCAGCACCCAAAGTCTGGGATTCCCACCTTGATCTTCCAGGCCCTGCTAAGGGGTTGGGTCACTTTGCCAGCGCTGTCCTCTTCAGCACACACAGCTTGTCTTCCAAGCTCTGGCAGGCTCCGCTCTAAGGCTGCTGCTGCTGTTTTTAGTGGTCATCCCTAAGCCCGGTCTGGTTGTGCTCAAGTCTCTGCTGCTACTAGGCTGCACTTTCACCACAGGCTCTCTTCATGGTGACAAGCCTCAACTTCTCTGAATGACCCCTTCAGTCCTGGGCCTTCAAGTGCTACTGAGGCTGCACCTTCACCAGTGGCCTCTCCTGGCCTCTCCCAGTATGGAGCCTCAGCTTTTCTCCATGACCCCTTCGTGCCTTCAACTCTTGCACTACCAAGTTCAGCTGCCAGTGAGAAGAGATATAATCTAGTCCTCCTCTGGAGCACAGCTTCTGTGGACTAACTCTCAGAAAACACTTCCCAGAAGAGTTCACCTCAGTGATGCTGGTCTCTTCATCACTGCTAATTTATCAGCTCCACCTGATCAATGACTATCCCAGCAAAAGTTTCACTTTACTGTTCTGGTGTCTTGTTAATCACAGCTGATTCTTCCGCCCCAGATATCCAGAACCACAGACTTAATTCAAACTAGCCAATGGCCCCAATAGTCTTTAAACTTCTCTCTGAAATGTCACAAGTCAAGCCTCCATCTTCTACATTGCCCTCAATATTCTCACCTTCCAATCTCCTGCAAAGCAGCTCACCAAGCATTTAACACTCCATGGCTTTGCTTGCAAACTTCTCAATTCCTTTCACTATCCTCCCCAAAACAACATGTCAGGTCTGTCATATCAATACCACACAATCCTCGTATTAACTTGTCATAGTTATGATGTAATCCATGACCAAAACAAGTTGAGGGAGAAAGGGTTTATTTCAGCTTGAGCTTCCAGATATCTGAAGGGATCACAGGGAAGTCCACCAGCCCGGGAATAGCACCACCCACAATGGGCTGGGACCTCCCTCAGCAATCTCTAAGAAAATACCCTACAGCTGAATCCTATGGAAGCATTTCCCTTCTTTTAGATGACTCTAGTTTAAGTCAAGCTGAGATAAAAATTGCCAACATACTTTCCTATTCCTGATAATTAAGTAGTTCCAACTTTTACCATTATAAATATAATTGTTACCACATATATAAATATATACATACATATATATACTCATTCCTTGAATTCAGTATTTGTTGAATAAATGAGGTTACTAACCTAAGATTTTAAGTACATACCCAATAATTTTCTTGACTTTTGAAAGACATTACAACTTTGCAAATATACTTATGGAGTGTTGAACACACAGTTAAAACAAGCATAGAAAGTTCATTCATATAGTACAACAGCAAAGATATGCACAGATGGTGGTCAGAATTAAATATCACCTATTAGTGTGCATGTGTGTGCTCGTATACGCGCACACACATGCACACACACACACACACACATATATATACATACATATATACACACGTATGGGGAGGAATGAGAATGAGAGTCAGCTACTCAGGAAGCTAAGGCAAAAGAATTACTTAAGTCCAAGAATTCAAGAGCAGCCTGCACCACATAGCATGGCTGTATCTCAGAAGAGTAGGTACTACTATCCTCAAAGAGGAAAGGATAACAGCATTTGTAACTCCATTTTCCAGGGCTGGACAGATGGCTCAGTGGTTAAGAGCACTGACTGCTCTTCCAGAGGTCCTGAGTTCAATTCCCAGCAACCACATGGTGGCTCACAACCATCTGTGATAGGGTCTGATGACCTCTTCTGGTGTGTCTGAAGAGAACAATGGTGGTGTACTCCTATGCATAAAACAAATAAATAAATAACCCCATTTTCCAAAATGGCAAGTTAAGATATGCTGCCCAACTCTGATTGCTAAAGACAGCCTAAGTGTCCTGGGGGATATATAGCATGTAGCAGTGTAGCAAGGCTTGGAGCAGGGCAAAAGGAAGATGAGAGTCTCCTGTATATTCAGGATGCAGTCTCCATGGCTTTCTGGCTTATCAAAGTAAACAGCAGGCTGATAAAAACCGATTGGAAGATCTGTAAGCATTAACTTCATCCCGAAACTCTGTCTTCTTATATTTACTAGCAGTCAGACACAACTGTTCACAGGCTGTCCCTCTCAAACGTCTGAAGCCCTGGAGAACATCTAGACTTGCTTTTCTCACTCTAAAGGTTGGGTTCCAAAAAGGCTGAGTTGAATTATACAAAATCATTATTTCTAGCTGGCAGCAAAATTCAAATTCACACCTCCTTCCTCCCTCGGTCCCACTGACCAGCACTGTCTGGGCTCCCTGACTGATGGGCAACTATCGCAAACATATTCAAGCCAAAACTGTTTTGTTTTGGTTTTTTACTGAGAATTTAATGAATCTGTATTTAAAATGACACACAGTGGAGTGACTGTTCAAACTGCCTCTGCAGTCACTCACCTCCGTGCTCCATCGACTGTCCTGTTCCTCCCTCCCAGCCTCAGCCCACTCCAACCACCACTGTCTCACAAGGACAGCTACTTTGAGGATGGGTAGTACCTAAAAATGAGGCTTCTCATCCAAATGAACAAATGTGACTGACACACGCTTGTGAACGCAATGTTTTTTAGGAGGGAGGAGCAAGAGAATCACTCTAAGATTTAGACTAGCTTGGTGTGCACACCCAAGTTCTACACCAGCTGAGACTACATAATGAGACCCTGTTTCCAAAAACAAAGAAACAAACTGAAGATGGCTCATTAAGAGCCCCCATTAAGAGCACTCATTGTTCTTGTAGAGGGCACCGGTTTGATTCCCAGAATCTAGAAGAATTCTCACAATCTTCTCTTACTCTAACCCAAACCCAATGCCCTCTTCTGGCCTTTGTGGGTACTGCAACACATGGTGGCAAAACACTCATACACATAAAAATAATCAGCTTTTTTTAAAAAGGGAAGAAGAGCCAGGTGGTGGTGGCACACACCGTTAATCCCAGCATTTGGGAGGCACAGGCATGAGACTCTCTGTGAGTTCAACACCAAGGTCTACAGAGCTAGTTCTAGGACAGCCAGGGGAGGCAGGCAGATTTCTGAGTTTGAGGCCAGCCTGGTCTACAGCGTGAGTTCCAGGACAGCCTGGGCTACACAGAGAAACCCTGTCTTGAAAAACAAAACAAAACAAAACAAAACAAAACAAGAGTTATAGGTTGGGGCTGGAGAGATGGCTCAGCAGTTAAGAACACTGACTGCTCTTTCAGAGGTCTTGAGTTCAAATCTTAGCATCCACATGATGGCTCACAACCATCTGTAATGGGATCCGATGCCCTCTTCTGGTAGTCGGAGGACAGGTATAGTGTACTCATATACATAAAATCAATCAATAAATAAAAAACAAACAAACAAAAAAGAGGGCAGGAATACAAAAGACATAAGGCTAATTTTTTTTCTAATAAATAATTCGGCTCACAATTTGTAATCATACCAGTACACAAAACAAATTTAGACTGCTTTACTTTTATAAAGGACAGATGAGGGCATCAGAGCTCCTCTCAGTTATAAGGGGAGTTGTGAGCTAACGTGTGGGTGCTGGGAAGCACACACAGCTACTCTGGAGCAGTAGGATTGTACCATTTTACCCACAATTCTTAAAAGTATAAATGCCCGCAGATTATTGTTTTATAAATCTAGGAAACAAAAAGTAACATGTAAAAACAGAACAAGCCACCAATTTACAATACATATACTGAACACTTGAAAACTTGTCATCTCCTACATGAGCAGGATATACAGAGGGTCTTGCATGACTGCAAAGCAGCGAAAAGTGAGGGGAAGAAAGGAAGGTGGAATCATAGGCTTTGCAAAGGACTTTGGACTTCACTCTGACAGAGAAGCTCTCTGAAATGGGTATGCAAGAGATGTTGTAGGGAAGCAGCAGGGTCCAGGAGGGTAACAGTCTGAGCAGGAACATATCACCTCTCGAGCACCCAGTGGGTTCGGCTTCAGCAGCTAGTGGGAGTCTTAGACACTGGGCAAAGTCACCCGTTGTTATTCTGACTGCTCAGTGGTGCCTAATATAAAAGATCTCCTCTTCCTAACACAAGAATGAACACAGGCACAGAGAAATTCCTACTACTACATGTTTTAAGACTGTTTGCAATTTATAACATTTCATTTATTCATAAAATGAGATAAGAAGAGGGCTGGCCTCATGGATCAGCAGTCAATGCACACTGCTCTTACAGAAGATCCAAGTTCTATCCCCTAGTACCTACATCAGGAACTCACACCCACCTGTAATTACAAAGCTTTGACTGTCATCTCTGGCATCTGCAGAGACCACTGTATTTGAATGCATGTACTCAAACAGACATGCATATATACACATCAAATATAAAGTAACTAATCTTTTCTTAAAATGAGATAAAAAGACTATACTAAACATTAGTTTCCTTAAAAACTAGTAAGCAGTACCTGTGAGAACAGTACAATCTGGTCCACCAGACCAGTCTGCAGTGACTCCAGGCATTCCCCGACGTCCCAGGGTTTGCTAATGAAGATGAGGTGCTGAATAGCTATGTGGTGTTTTGCAACATTCTAGTTGTGTGCAGAATGGGGAGAACTGAGGCCAGAGACAAGCTGGTCAAGTGACTACCTCAAGGATCCTGGAGACATGAATTAATTAAGACCAAGAAGACAGAGCTGGGTATGGTGTCCCATGCCTTGAATTCTAGCACTGGGGAGGCAGAGGCAGAGACAGATGGATCACTGTAACTTGGAAGCTAGCCTGATCTACACTGCTAGCTCAGGCCAGCCAGAGCTACCTAGGGAAACCCTGTTTAAAACCCAGCCAAACAAGAAGCCCCAAGACGTGTGAATAATCACCACAGGGACTTAGTGAAGAGGCAGATGTGTGAAGATTGAACAAAGTCAGGACTCCACTCCTTCTGGTTGGGTTAGAGTGGTCCTCATTCAGACTACAAACAAGAAAGGGAAGCACAGATTGTGGAGGAAGACAGTAGCTTTCTGTAGGCACTGTCACAAAAGACACTCAGGTTTGAAACTTGAGGGAAGTCCGTAACGAAGGTAGAAGTACTTACTGGACTCATCAACAGAAGCCGTTAAACAAGCAGAGAACATGAACAAAACTAACTGAGAATAAAAATAAAGCAAGACAATAAAAGAAGCAACTCCAACCACAGGGCTCACATCCTTAGAATACTTGGGATGCTGAGGCAGGAGGACTGCCAAGGGTTCCAGGCCCTGGGCTAAAGAATGATTGATACCTGCTTCAAAAAACAAACTAATAAACTAAAGATTGAGAAAACAAAACTCTAAGAGCCAAGGGTGGTTGACTATGCCTTTAATCTCACCACCCAAAAGGAGGCATTCAAATCTCTGTGAACTTAAGACCATCCTGGTCGCCAGGCTGGCACACGCCTTTAATCCCAGCACTTGGGAGGCAGAGGCAGGCGGATTTCTGAGTTGAGGCCAGCCTGGTCTACATAGTGAGTTCCAGGACAGCCAGGGCTTCACAGAGAAATCCTGTCTGGAAAAACAAAACAAAACAAACAAACTAACAAACAAACAAAAAACCAAAAAAAAAAAAAAAAAAAAAAAGACCATCCTGGTTTATTTGGTAAGTTCCAGGCCAGCCAGGACTACAGAGTGGCCTTGTCTCAAAAATAAAATAAAATAAAAATTAAACCAAACCAAATATGTAAGTAAATAAACAGCAAAAACTTGGGGGACAATTAAGAGGTCATTAAAAGGTAAGAAAAAAAGTGTAAAAGGAAAATGAAAAGCAGAAGACAACAGTGTAGTATTGCAAAGCCAAAAGGCATGAGATCAATATATCCAAGTTCAGTAAAGGAAAAAAAAGAACAGAGTAACTTACTAGCGTTTCATACATTCACTAACAGTGATGTGAACCAATCTACCCCTGGCTTCTTGGATTTCACATCCTACAGAGGCAAAGGGTGGCAATAAACACATGTAATAATTTTAGGCACTGTACCAAGAAGAAAAGTAATAATAAAAGAAAAACAAGTGAGAGCAGGGAGTGTTGTGTGCTGCTCAAAAACCATCCGTCCTCCAGCTCTCCATCTTTCTGTGTGTTGTGCATGTGTTTGAGGTGTGTGTTTGCCTCTGGAGGCCCGAATTTCAATGTCTTAACTCGTCTTCTGATTGTTCCCACCCCTTATTCATTGAGGCAGTCTATCAAACTCATGGCTTGCTGGTGTGGCTAGTCTCACCAGCCAGCTTGCATTGGGCACTCCTTGTCTTCACGTGTCTTCACTGTCTGAGGCTGGTATTACAAGTGACCCCCAGTATTTATATGGATCTGGGCACCAAACCCTAATTCTCTAATTCGTTCCTGGTGTGGACACCCTGTGTGGACACAGGGGTGGCAGATGAGACAACAGAAGCAACACCCAGGATCAAAACTTGTGGGTTAGGTAAGAGCCTTAGACTTCAGAGTGAGATAGAAGGTCTTTACAAGTTTTTTTTAAAGATTTATTATTTTTTATACATAAGTACACTATAGCCATCTTCAAACACCCCAGAAGAGGGCGTCAGATCTCATCACAGATGGTTGTGAGCCACCATGTGGTTGTTGGGATTTGAACTCAGGACCTCTGGAAGAGCAGCCAGTTCTCTGAGCTATCTCTCCAGGCCTCTTTGGAAGATTTTTATGAGTAAAGTTATCATCTATGTCTTATCTTAGATTTCTATTGCTGTGCTAATACACTATGACCAAAAAACAAGTTGGGAAGGAAAGGGTTTATTTGGCTTGCACTTCTACAATCACTGTTTATCATGAAGGACAGAAGCTGTGGAGGGCTGCTGCTTA
This sequence comes from Montemys delectorum, assembly GCA_019843815.1. NCBI lineage: Eukaryota > Metazoa > Chordata > Mammalia > Rodentia > Muridae > Montemys > Montemys delectorum. The sequence continues at coordinate 45,443 of JADRCD010204031.1, forward strand.
CTCCCCAAGGCTTGCTCAGCCCTGCTTTCTTATAGAACCAGGACCACCAGCAGAGGAATGACAGCACTCACGACAGGCTGGGCCCTCCCTCATCAATCACTCAGAAAATGCACTACAGGCTTGCCTACAGCCCAGTCTTCAGAAAGCAGAGTCTTAACTGAGGCTCCTTCCTCTCAGATAACTTATTTGTGTCAAGTTGACATACAACTATCCAGCACAATCTAATTTTCTAATTTCTGTTTTTAACAGTCACTGTGATGATGTGTAAGAAGGGCAGGCTGAAGGAGAGTGTAGAGTGGAACTACTATAAGGCTTCTAAAACATGAATGTGACTTGGACCAAGGAGCAGCAGCAGAGTTGGTGAGCCACTGTCAAGTTTTCATGTTTTGATGGCAAAGCTGCCAAGACTTCCTGATGATTTAAAGAAAGACAGTAAAAGAGCAGTTAAAGTGGGTTTTGTTGGTTTTTTTTCCCCCCATGCTATTTCTATTTTGAAATACTTTGCTTCTTTTTAGTGATTAGGAATTGGAACCAAGAGCCCTGCACATGCTAAGTGACCTACCATTGAGCCAGGCACATTTCTCCTCCCAGACTCCCAAAAGTTTTGTGTGGCAGCTTGAAGAACTCAACAGTAATTTTTTGAGCTGGGGCTGAACATCAAAAAGAGTTAAGATGCAGGGGCCGGAGAGATGGCTCAGCGGGTTAAGAGCACTGACTGCTCTTTTGAAGATCATGAGTTCAAATCCCAGCGAACACATGGTGGCTCACAACCATCCATAAGATCGGATACTCTTCTGGTGTGTCTGAAAACAGCTACAGTGTACTTATTTATAATAATAAATAAATCTAAAAAAAAAAAAGAGTTAAGATGCTAACTTCTAAGGGGAAACATTGAACAGAATGACAATTGGTGGCTTTTTGAAAACAGCACTGAGAAAAATGTTCTTTCTGTTCCGTTTGTGAGGACTGTAGTTAAGAGTTACCCTTTTCCCTCATTGCCCATCTGAAGGAAGAGGGTACAGCAGTTGTACTAGAGTCACCAGATGGAAAAGAAGGCTGAGCATACACATGCCGCAAGGGACAGGACAGGGGTGTCACCACACTGAACTGAGTGCCCTTTCCTGTACACACACTATTTAAGACCATCTATCCAGTGAAAGGCATTGTGACAGTCTTTTTTTTTTAAAAGACAGGGTTTCTCTGTGTAGCCCTGGCTGTAGACCAGGCTGGCCTCGAACTCAGAAATCCGCCTGCCTCTGCCTCCCAAGTGCTGGGATTAAAGGCGTGCGTGTCCACCACCAACTTTAAGGCATTACAAAAGAATGAGAGAGAACTACACTTACATTTTCAGAGTGTTGCTAACATTTATGATCCATGACCATTAATTTCTTGGCAAATCGGTTGCAGAAACACCATAGTTAACTTTTTTCAAAGGTTGCAGCATCACAACACTAGCTTATAATCATCTATTGGACTTGTTTATGACTTTTGTCAAATTTTCTTTTTAAACAAGGCTTTGCTATGTAGCCCTCCAGCCTCCACTTGTGGAATGGTGGAATTCCAGGTGTCTAATACCTCAACTGGCTCAAACATTCTTCTTTATGGATGTTAGGATACCTAGTCTAGGGATGTGGCTCATCTGGTAGTACCTGCCTAGCTCCGGTTCAGCATTCTCTAAAACTGCATAAACCTGCGGGGCAGTGGTGGCGCACGCCTTTAATCCCAGAGCTTGGGAGGCAGGGGCAGGCAGATTTCAGAGTTCAAGGCCAACCTGGTCTACAGAGTGAGTTCCAGAGAAATCCTGTCTTGAAAAACCAAAAAAAAAAAAAAAAGAAAAAAAGAAAAAAGAAAAGAAAAAACAACAACAACAACAAAAAAAAAACAAAAAACAAACAAACAAAAAAACTGTTTAAACCTGGCATGGTGCACACACAGTGTTGAGGAGGCGGAGGCAGAACAATCATAGGGAGAAAGGTCAATCTGGGCAGCATGAGACCTTGTTTCAGAAACTAAACTGAAAAGACAAATGAGATGAACTATCTCCTATGGGGCAAATAGGAAATGTCAGAAAAAAATCCATATCTTGGCAATATGTTTGTTTGTTTGTTTTGGCTTGTTTTGTTTTTTAGAGACAAGGTTTTTCTGTGTAGCCCTAGCTGTCCTGGAACTCACTCTGTAGACCAGGCTGGCCTTGAACTCACAAATCCGCCTACCTCTGCCTCCCAAGTGCTGGGATAAAAGGCATGTGCCACTACTGCCCAGCAAGCTATTTTTTTTTAAAGATGGACTCTTGCTTCAGACTGAGCTCCTTTCCAGCTTCCAGGAACTGTAAGGTGTGCAGGTCTACACCAGCACACCTGCTTCAAACGCCACATCAGCTAGAAAAAGAAAGGACTGTGGAAATTGCTTCTCAGCTGGGCAGTGGTGGCAGACGCCTTTAATCCCAGCACTTGGGAGGCAGAGGCAGGCGGATTTCTGAGTCAAGGCCAGCCAGAGGTCTATAAAGTGAGCTCCAGGACAGCCAGGGCTACACAGGGAAACCCTGTCTCGAAAAAAAAAAAAAAAAAAAGAAAAGAAAAGAAAAGAAAAGAAGATTGATTCTCTCTGAATGATGTTACTTTGTTGCTTCACCTTCTTTCCTATTCAGGGTCTCACTGGCTGGTCTGGAACTTGCCAGTGTAGACCAGATTGACCTCAAACATGTGTATTCAGCCCCCTGTGTCTGCACCATGATTTCTGGAATTACAGGTGTGAGCCACCATCCAAATGAAGGTTTACTTTATATAGTAATAAATGGAACCACATTGAGTTAAACTGTGAAACTGGCAGTATGAAAGCAAGCAGACAATTTGGACTAGAAAGCCATCCAATCCCTTAAACTCACGTGTTACATGGATGTGAACCAGAACTGTATAAATTACTTGGAGAAGAAAGCATATCAAATACATTAAGGTAGATAAATAGTACCTATTTTGTTAGTTAATAATAAAACAAACCTTTCCAAATAACAAAAAAACAAAAAAATGTTTTCCAAGAATTCCAAACAGTATCAAAAATGTAAATTTGAACTTTCCTTAGTTGATCAAAAGTTACAATTTCTGCAGTATGTGGCAGAGCACTTCCTTTTAATCTCAGTATCGAGGAGTCAGAGGCAGGCAGATTCCTATGAGTACAAGAGCCAGCGGATATACATATCAAGTTCCAGGCCAGCCAAGGGTACAGAGTAGGGGCCTCTCTCAATTAAAAAAAAAAAAAACTAAACTATCTAGAGTTACTTAAAAAATAAATTTAGTTTGCATTAAAATCAAGGGAAAAGGAAAATGGTCTAAAGAAAAACATGTTTGATTTCTAAATAAGAAAGTCGAATGGCAAGCTGCGGGAGTGAAGGCAACATTTAGAAAGTGACTGATTATAAAACAAAAATACCACCTAAGATTGAAATTAACAGCTATTATAGAACTGGTTTGATCTGCAATAGACCCAAAAATCTAAAGAAGTATCAATTTCTAAAAGGTTACCCTAGAGGTTTAAAGAAATCTAAACTGCCTAACATAATGCTTATACAGCATTAGTTTTTAAAAATACCCAAATTCCCTAGGGACTAGTGAAAGTCTACAGCCGTCCTGATGAAGTGTTTTAAAAGGGTAGTACCCTAGACAAGGGGAGATGAAAATTAGAAGAATAAAACATTTTTCTCTCTGACTTCTCAATGATACAATTTGCAAAAGGAGGAAAAGAGGCATCAAGTGGACTCTCACTTGGTCCTGGCCATAATGGGCATAGGTGCTGGCTACCAACCCACCTATCAACAGCTGCTTGCCCAACTCTCCTAGCTCATTTGGTCAACTCCCTGTCTCACTGCAGAAATATCTGGAATTAATGTGTTAAACTAAATTCTGCCAAGACATCAACCCTAAGAAAATACATACTACAACCTCTACAAGAGAGGAAACTGCAGACACAGCGGGCGCAGTAGCGGTGTAGAGACCGCCTACATCACTCTCTCTAACAGAGTCCATGTGCTGTGCACAACAGGGTGGTAGCCCTGTTCAGAGGATACCACAGAAGTCTTGAAGGATAAAGTGCTTTATTCATAAAATGTTCACACTACGTTACTGGGAATGGTAAAGCGCTATTCATTAATTGTAAACATTTGCATTTCACAATTCTTTTTTTTTTTTAAGATTTGTTTATTTTATGTGAATACACTGTCTCTCTTTTTTTTTTTTTTTTTTTTTTTTTTTTTTTTTTTTTTTTTTTTTTTAGTAAAGAATAGAGTTTATTTAGGGCATGGGGAAGGGAGTTAAGAGGGTAGCAGAGGCAGAGAAAGGCAGAGAGAAGGAGAGAGTAGAGAAGTAGGGGTCGGCCATGACCACGTGGAGAGAGTGGGGAAGGGAATGAGGAGAGAGCGGGAACAAAGAGGAAAGAGGCAAGGGAGAGAAGCAGGAATAAGTCTCTCTTTTTAAACACACCAGAAGAAAGCATCAGATCCTTTTACAGATGGTTGTGAGCCACCACGTGGTTGCTGGCAATTGAACTCAGGACCTCTGGAAGAGCAGTCGGTGCTCTTAACCGCTGAGCCACCTCTCCAGCCCCAGTTCACAGTTCTTTATTGCTGAATATACATAACTGACAGAGATCAGGACAGTAGATCTAGATAATCCAGTAGAGAGACAAGGCTGCTGGCAGCTTTCCCACTGCAGACACTAGTGAGAAAACCACTTCAAACTCCATGTCCTTTCTCCTCTCTCCTTGAAGTGGCACCCACCAGCTGATAAAATGCTAACCAAAAGGTGCACAACAGAAATTGATACAAAGGCACTGCCCTGAAGGAAATTCCAATACAGACCAGTAATTTGCTTTCCAGTGACCTCAAGTTGCCAAAATAAAAATATAAGCAATACACTGTTTAACAGCACAGAAATATCTACGTTGTTTCATTTTCATGGTTTCCCATAAAAACAAACAAACACCTTAAGATAGTCAGGCATGTGGGCCATGCTCTTAATATCAGCACTCAGGAGGCAGATCTCTGTGAGTTCCAGGACAGTCAGTACTCCATAGTAAGAGCCTGTCTATTAAAAAGTAAAATAAAGGGGCTGGAGAGATGGCTCAGTGGTTAAGAGCACTGACTGCTCTTCCAAAGGTCCTGAGTTCAAATCCCAGCAACCACATGGTGGCTCACAACCATCTGTAATGAGATCTGACGCCCTCTTCTGGTGTGTCTGAAGACAGCTACAGTGTACTTATATATAATAAATAAATCTTTTAAAAAAAGTAAAATAAAAAATAAAACCAAAATATCACTTATTTAAAGAGGTCTATACCATCTGTTAAATATGTTTACTAGAAAAATTGTATAAAAATGTAAAATTGTTTTATTTATTGTTAGTGTATTTATTATGATGAGCAAGTGCAGGCATGCGCACGCTAACACAGAAGACAACCTTTGGGGAGTTGGGTCTCTCCTTCTGCCTGGTTCTCATTGTTTCAGCCATGCTACTGCATACTCCAGACTAGTTGGCCAGCAAGCTTCCAAGGCAGTCTCTTATCTCTACCTACCATCTCACCATAGAAGTACTGGGATGACAGATGTATATCACCACATCTGGCTTTTTTAGGTGGATTCTAGGGATTGAACTCAGGTCAGACTGATGTGGCAAATAGTTTTACCCACTGAGCTCACTCCCACCCCTCATGAAATTTTAAAAATATGCTAGGTAATATCACCTAACTTCTTGGTACATTTACTGGGCATGTCTCATATGGGATACTCCTTCTTTTTCTTTACCTTTTCAACAAAAATTAGAGTACAGCTTTATGTGACTATTTTCCAATTTTACATAATCCATAAAACCAAATGCCTTTTGTATTAAATGAAAACACACACACACAAATGAAATAGGGAAGCACAGAAAAACAAGAAAACAGTTATCTTAGGATAGTAGATTTACAAATTTGTATCATCCCGTGTTTAAGGCCCCAGTTCTCTCAAAGCACTTCTCCCTTAGGCTTTTGAACTGGGTGTCATAGCTTCGGCCTGCAGTCTTTGTACCTTCAGGCTTAAGCAGGAGGCTCACCAAGAGTTTGGGGTTGGCTACGTAGTGAATTCCATGCTAGCCAGGGCAAGGAAGGGTAAGGAAGGGGCAAGGGGAAAAAGGAAAGGGGAAAGGGACAGGGAATGAGGGAATGAGGGAAGGTAGGAAGGAAAAAGGAAAGACAGGCCTCATGTAGTTTACCATAGCCTTGGACTTAAGCCAAGGATGATCTTAAATTCCTTCTGCCTCCACCTCCCAAATGCTGAGATTACACAGCCATGCCCAACTATTTCTTGTGTGCACACACATCCTCTTTCTCTTTCTCCCCACCCCCCCATTTTTTATCACTCTGTGTGTGTGTGTGTGTGTGTGTGTGTGTGTGTGTGTGTGTGTGTTCTAAGTTTGGACATGTGCCACGGTGTCCATGAGGAGGTCATAGGATAACTTTAGGTAGGGAGTTGGTTCCCTCCTTTCAGGAGCCTAGGGACAACCCAGCTCTGGCTTGCACAGCAAATGTTTTCACCCACTAGTCGTCTTACTGGAACTACCATTTTATAATATAAAATTCTTTTCAATATAAAACATTTTTAACTTAGTCAAGATTTAAGATTTAACTTACTGGGCCTCAACATGTGACAATGATATAGAATCAACTTAGGACAAAATGCAAAGTTAAAAGTCCAACAAAAGTCAGCAAAACTAGCTGGATGGAGATGATGCTCACCTTTAATCCCAGCACTTGGGAGGCAGAGGCAGGCAGATCTCTAAATTCAAGGCCAGCCTGGTCTACAGAGCTAGTTCCAGGACAGCCAGGGCTACACAGAGAAACCCGGTCTCAAAAAACAAAAACAAAACAAAACAAAAAGATAGGGAATGAAAAGATATCTCAGCAGTTAGAGCATTGGCTGTTCTTCCAGAAGATGATCTACGTTTAATTCCCAGCACCCACATGGCAACTTACAACTGTTGGTAACTCTAGTTCCAGGTGATCTGACATGCTAACACAGACATACATGCAGGCAAAACACTAACGCACATAAAATAAAAATAAATAAAACATAACTAAATTTAGCAAAATTAATATAATTAGCATAACTAATTTAGCAAAATTAGTTTAAAGGCAAAAGATAAAACTTAGGGTCAAGTGCAGCAGTGTCCACTTTTAATCCTGGCACTTAGGAGATGGCAGGTACAGGTGATCTGAGTATGAGGCCAGCCTGGTCTACATAATGAGACTCAACAACAACAAAACTACTTTACAAGAATATGAAATGGCTAGTCCCTTTATTAATTTCTATTAAAAGAATAAATCGGGCTGGCGAGATGGTTCAGTGGGTAAGAGCAGTGCTCTACAGAAAGTCCTGAGTTCAAATCCCAGCAACCACATGGCGGCTCACAACCACCCGTAATGAGATCTGATGCCCTCTTCTGGTGTGTCTGAAGACAGCTATAGTATACTTAGTAATAAATAAATCTTTAAAAAAAAAAGAATAAATCAACATCTGTTTTGAAAGGTCGTTATTCAATTTTTACTTTATTTCTGTGAGGATGAAGTAACAATTTATCCCCTGTAACCACTCTTTTTATAATTAATTTTGTAGGTTAACACAGAGTAATGAGTTTGTTTCATGGAGGCATCTTCACACATACTATACTTTGTTCTCACTAATTCCCTTCCCCCAGCCCCTCCTCCCAAGAACTTTTTTCAATGTGAAGACTGAACCCAGGGCCTGCAATACCAGGTTAAGCACTCATCACTGAATTATAGCCCTATCCTCTTTTTCAAGAATCAGCCTATTAAAATCCAAAGGATATAAAGATTAATAGTAAACAATGTTCCCTAAAACCAACCCCCCCCCAACAACAATAATGAAAAGATGGAAGGAGAGTGGGAGGGGCGAGTTGTTTACCACAGGAGCAGCATCAAGTACTAACATCAGGAAAAACAATGGTAGGTTCACATTTATTTCACTTCCTGTGGTCCTTTATCAAAAGACCAACAAATCAACATAATGAAACTACTGAAATTTAAATTGGTGTTTGCTTTCCTGATCAGCTCCATCCTACTTGAGAAGCCACCTTACATAATTAGACAAAAAATAGAAGATACTAATTTAATAAAAACCTAACACAAGGCTTGAAATGCTGGCACTGAAGGATTATCAAACTGTATTTAGCTATTTCATCGTTTGCGGTACCAAGACATGCTAAGTTCTGTTTGCTTACATTATTGTCACAGCAGCAATAGAAACCCTGCTCTCCAACCACACTGCCTGGATGGACGTTAAGGCATCCACCAAAGGCTGGAGAGATGGCTCAGCGGTTAAGGGTGCCAACTGCTCTCCTGAAGGTCATGAGTTCAAATCCCAGCAACCACATGGTGGCTCACAACCATCCTTAATGAGATCTGATACACTCTTCTGGGGTGCTTGAACACAGCTACAGTGAACAAGCAGGGCCGGAGCGAGAAGAAAAAGTGTCTGAAGACAGCTACAGTGTACTTACATACAATAAACAATTTAAACAAAAAAAGGCACCCACCAAACTGTACTGCTGAGCTGTCCTGTTAGAATGTCACATTCATTAAATGTTTGTTCTGTACCTGCTGTGTATAAAGTTTGGGATCAGTCTCTAAGTGACCATGGGGCTGGCTAGGCAGCAGTTAGACTTTCTGTCAATGGATCTTCTCAAAGAAGACTTCAACTTTGAGGAAATGCTTAGGATCTTTTTACCATGGGTTCCTTAACTTAGGAACTTAATATTAGATGGCACCCAGAAAAGTAAATTATTGCAAATGCATTTTTTGAGGCTTCTGCAATGATACAAATAACTCCAAGACTTGGTAAGCTGGGTTAGGGGCTAAGTTTCCACCTGGAAAAAGCACAGAACTTTTCCAGGCTATTATTAATTATAAGCCTTATTCTAATTATGACACAACTTTACTTGCTACCTCTACCTTTCTGGTTTTGTTTTGTTTGAGACAGGTCTTACTATGTAGCTCTGGCAAGCCTAGAACTCCACATGCAGACAAGGCTGGCACCAAACTTAGGAGAGCTGCCTACCTCTGCCTCAAAAAGTGTTCACACCATACACTCTGATTTTTTTTTTTTTTTTGAGACAAGAATTGCACCCTAGCCAGCCTCAAACCCCCAGTCTTCTTGCTTCCATGTGCAGGAGTTGCAGGCGTGTGCCACGAAGTCCAACTCTGCACAGACTTGAACATATTCTAACAAATCAAGACGAAGGCAAAGCTCACTCTGTGCAGCCATGCTTCCTTCTGCCCTCCGCTCACTCGTCTATCATCTCCCCAAGCCCTTTACCCAAACACCTTCACTTTTTAGTCTTTTCTTAAACATGTGTGTAAAATTGATATGATTTTACATATTTATGTCTTATAAGCCTATCAGATGTGATCCTAATGCCAAAAGATATTTGCTAATTGAGTAATCAACTTTATAACCACCCCACCCCCACCCCCACCCCCACCCCCAAGAAGCCATTATGCTCAGTTTTCTGAAGAAGTGCCTCCTCAGTGTCTCTGGCAGGTCCTTCAGGAAAGATGCAGAAGGCAGCTTTGCTCCTGGACCTTCAAGTGGAACAAAAGGTAGAGGAAGATGCCAGTAACACCATTGTAAACCTGTGCAACCAGTGGTTCCCAACCTGTGCATTTAGTCACAACAACAAAAGGTAAGAAAACAAAAAGTATAATAAAACACAAAAACAAAAAATAATAGAAGAAAAGTAACTTTATGGTTGGCGTCACTACATGAGGAATTGCATTAACCACAGCATTAGGAAGGTGGAGAACTGCTAGGCAGTGATGACACAGGCCTTTAATCCCAGCACTTGGGAGGCAGAGACAGGTGGATTTCTGTGTTTGAGGCCAGCCTGGTCTACAAGTGAGTTCTAAGACAGCCAGGGCTACACAGAGAAACCCTGATGGGTGGGATGGGGTGAGGGGTGGGGTGGGGAAGGTTAAGAACCACTGCTTTAGACTAAAATACATTTGTCTGAATTTACTCAGCATCTCATGTAGCCCACATTGGTCTCGGATTCCACTATAGTGGAATATATAGAAGCTCAGGTTGACCTTGAATTTCTAATCCTACTGTAGATGCCATAGGATACAAAGACAAGATTGTGCTACCATGTCCAGCTTATATGTGTTTTAAACAAAACAATAAAGGTCTAAAATATTTAAAATTCGAAAATAGGTGAGTAGGACTGGTATAAAATACTGTCATATTCAATGTAAGGGGGTAGCTTCTTTGGGTTTTAGAGTGTCCTATTAGGTATTCCTGACTAGCCTTAAACTCACTACACAGATCCAGTTTGCTTCAAATTTACTACATCAATCCTGTCTCTCCCTCCTGAGTGCTGGGATTATAGGCATGTATTACAATGCCCTGCTTAATATATTTGTTTTAAGTTAAGAGTAATAAGAGCCAAAAAGTTAAAAAAGTTGCAGTAAATGCATACTGAGGAAATTCTTTTCCTAAGTTTAGCCTAGTCTAAGGGCACAGCATTTATTCAACCGTCTCCACTGAGGCACAGCAGTGCCTAGGCCTTTGCACAAAATTACTAATGACCAACCTACAACTACTACTCTGCAGTCTCACAAATGCCATTCACGGTTAAGTGCTTTACAACACACTTAAAAAAACCCTTTAGTCTGTTTTTACCTCACCTCTTTTTGGGTTATTGTTAAACTGTTTGTGGTATTTTGTGTATTACAATAAAGTCTCCCATCTAGGTGTATAGCCATGAAATTTCTAAAAGCAAAACTAAGGATGCATTTATTGCAGTATGTTCCTGTCTTCAAAAGATGCAACAGCCTGGGCTACATAGTGAGTTCTGGGACAAGCCTACCAATAAACAGATGAGTAAAGAGAGGATGGATAGATGGATGTATGGATGGGTAAGTAACCAGGACGTGCATGACTAGACCTAGGTAAGAATTACTTGAGATACTAATTACATTAGCTTACTAGTTACTTGCCCAGAATTTGCTTGTATTTTGTACAAAGAAAAAAACCAGTCAGGTGTGGTGAAATATACCTTTAATTCCAGCACTTGAGACACAGAGGCAGGAGAATGTCTGTGAGCTTAAGGCCAGCCAGGTCTAACAGGAGTTCTGGAACAGACAAGACTACACAGAGAGCCCTAGTCTTACAAAGAAACAAACATCCAGTCAACCAGGAACTACTACAAGATAAAACAGATTAGGTTACGTCGGGCAGTGGCACATGCCTTTAGCCCCAGCACTTGGGAGGCAGAGGCAGGCGGATTTCTGAGTTAGAGGCCAGCCTGGTCTACAGAGTGAGTGCCAGGATAGTCAGGGCTACACAGAGAAACCCTGTCTCGAAAAAATAAACAAACAAAAAACAGGTTAGGTTACATTACTGTACTTAAGAGGATCCTCTATGTAAAACCTTTATGAAAAGCAAAGAAATAAACAAACCGGTGAGATCAAATACACAGAAGATAGTCTAGGGTTATATGCACTGTATTATTCTTTATCAAACACTGTTTGTGTGTGGTGGGGGGGGGGGGGTTAGGAAAAGACCTATTGAGCTGGCAAGAATACTACCACAGCCTTATTACCAAGTTTGAGGTCTTGAGTTAGATCTTTGGCAAATGATGATGGAAAGAACTGTCTTTTGTTGTTACTATACATGTAATGTGGCAGACAACCCTCCCTCCCCCCTCAATGTAATAATTAAAGAAATTAAAATCAAATACATTAAAATTTTTTTCTTTTCGTATTTTTTTTCTTTTCTTTTTCCGAGACAGGGTTTCTCTGTGTAGCCCTGGCTGTCCTGGAACTCACTCGTAGACCAGGCTGACCTCGAACTCAGAAATCCGCCTGCCTCTGCCTCCCACGTGCTGGGATTAAAGGCGTGCACCACCACGCCCGGCTGTTAAAATGTCCTTTACATGGCAAGGTTCTCCTCTTACTTTTCTATAGTGAGGAGGCATTTCCCGTGCTTTTACCTTCAGTGGGTATCAATATAACAGACTCAGAATTCATTTAAAAGGAACTTTTATTTACAAGAAATTTATAAAGCCAAAAATCAGAGGCAAAACTTCAACAGTCACAAAATTAGCAATACAGTAGATCATTTCTTACTTAGATTTAGAACCAAAAGCCCACTGTCAGCCAAGACAGTGCTCAGAGATGGTGCACCTAAGCAAACCCTGGTTGATTCTTTGATATGCAGGCTTTTGTATATGGAAAATTTATCACTAAACCTTTTATTTCATAACTAAAGAGAAAGAGTGGGAAAGGATGGAGGGAAGGAAGGAGGGAGGCAAGAAAGGAGGAGCAAGACCTAAAGAACAGACAAAATGTCTTCCTTCTATTTGGATCCTTGTGGTAGACTAGCGCACACAATGGTCTACTTTACAGCAATATGCACGACCAACTATAACAACAAGTGAAGGAAGTCAGGCACAGGAAGGCACCATGGGTTCTCACTGCTATGTAGGAGGCAGTGGTTACCAGAGGGAGGGTAGTGACACAAAGGATACACAAAGGTTGGTTAACAGGTACAAAAATACAATTAGGATTAAGTTCTCATGTTCTACAGCATGGTTCAGCAATCATAATTAATAGGTAGGAAAAAAGATGTTGAAGGTTTACAACACAAAGAAATAATCAAAGAAATAATGTTTGTGGTGCTAAATGTACTAACTAATGAAATACTGTACACTGTTTACATTTAAATCAATACAACTACATCCCTGAATAAGTATAATTATGTGTTTAATTTAAAAGCACTCAACACAAACTAATCACAAACTGTGTACTATAAACTTTATCTGTTTAAGAATACCTAACAAGCCGGGCAGTGGTGGCACACGCCTTTAATCTCAGCACTTGGGAGACAGAAGCAGGTGGATTTCTGAGTTCCAGGCCAGCCTGGTCTACAGAGTGAGTTCCAGGACAGCCAGGGCTACACAGAGAAACCCTGTTTCAGAAAAAAAAAAAAAAAAAAAAAAAAAAAAAAAAAAGCAGATGTATATTACAGACGACCTTTTATCTCCTACATTTTTTATTAATTTATTGAGTAGAGTAAGGGACATGCAGGTATCATGTATGAATGTACATGCACATAGGTCAAAGGACATTTTGTGGGTCAGCTCTGTCCTTCTACCATATGGGTCCTAGGAATTGAACTCAGGTTGCCATGCTTGAATTTAAGTGCCTTTACTTGCTGAGCCATCTTGCCAACTCAACTTTTTCCTTCTGAAATGCCAAATCTTGTTCTTATCCCAATGAATTCTCTGTAATATTTCACATGGCTAAGTTCATGACACCCTGTCCTGGCCTCTAGGGGCAATTCATGTAAATCTGGGGCACATAACTCACACATGCACATAAATCTTTTTCAAAAGTGTCTTTTCTTCACTGATTATACATCTCACAATTCTCTCTAACATTAGTTGATGAGTGAAAACCATCAATCTCCTCCATTCCCAAATCTCCTTGAGATACAATCAACTCCCACAGAGTTGAACTCACCACATCTGGATTCTTTCTCCAGTGCCATTCTTCTTACACACTCTCTACCTTAAAGGTATCGTAGCCATCCACCAACTGGACTCCAGACCGTAACTCCTTATAGTCAATGGTCACACAAATCACATAATTCCCAACATTTGTCTCCTCTGACAGTACAACCCAAAAGTCTCAAACACTTCTAATCTAATGTTCATATGTCAATCTCTAAAAACCCAATGAGTGCTAGGGATGTTGCTGAGTGGTTGGTACAGTGTTTGACCAGCAGCTGAACTCAACACTCAGCACCAGGAGTACAAAGTCACAGACAGAATGCTAGAGCTCCTGAATATCTTAGCCCCCAGAAGCCTAGAAATAAAACCTATGCTCCACTTGTGAGTGCCGATTACCAACTTCCTAAACTTTCCCAATCAAATTTCCAAATGGAAACTTTGTCTTCCACACTCTTCAAGTACAAATAAAATCCACTTGCTGTTTCTCAAGACCGTTAGCCTCCCTCCTGCCTATCTGCCCTTCTCAGACTCTATTTAATACAGATAATCCTCCTCCTTAATTTGCTTTCCCTTTGTCATGGTTCCTCCCCCAAAACAAATCCCTCCCTATTACCACATCATTTTCTTTACCCTTTTTTATTTTTTTAAAGATGCAGAAGAGTCAAGCTCATCTTTCCTCTCCAATATAAGGCCCAAATTTTGTGACTCTGGTATGTTGTATGGGCCTAGAAAACCATCTTTAATGCTTGACAATGGCAAAACTCTTAAAGTGAAGACACTCCAGGAGCTTAAATTCTCAATGGAGGATATGGTCTCACCCGCTTTTAAACATAAAACAAGAATTTAGCTCTGTGTTTCCTGCTCCCCAGTTCTAGTCCACTGCTTAAGTAGCTTTAAGCAATGTTTCATAGAGACATTTCCTCACTTCCTCTTGTTCTCCTTAGGTTAGCGGGCAGCCTAACCACATTAACATTCAGGAGCACCAGCAGCAACACTCTCTTAAGTTCTAAAAAGCTTACAACTGCCAACAGTAAAATGTAGGCTCCCTTAAAAATGGTCTTAACAGATGTGTATAAAGCTCACTCTTCTGAAGGCATTCTGAAGAGGCTCGGTAGAGTTTATCCCACAGGCACTGCTTAAAAAGATGTCAAGAAAATATCTACTTAGATTACTAGCCAAATTTGTACACCTGAAACAAAGGACATCAACTAGACTAAACTTAAAAAAAAAAATATTTACCTAAAAGCCACCTTGTTGACCCAAACCTGAATTACTGAATTACACATTTCACCTATGCGCCAAGCAGTGCAATCTGCATAAGCAGCTGACCTCAGCAAGCCAATGGCCCACACAAGCCAATGGCCCACACAAAGAATAGCTCCTGCAGCTCCTACGAAGGACGCTCCTCCCCAAATCACGCACACACACGCCCGCACACACACGCCCTTAGAGATTTGGCTTTGGCTACTTCAACAAAGTATGTGATGCTGTGGTAACACGTGAAGTTTCAAGCACAAAATTCTGAGCTAGGCAAAACAGACTCTGTAGTCTGGGCTTCAGGAAACTCCTCTTCTAAGACCCTGATGGGTGTACAATACTGACTTGTGTTAGGATAGCACGCAGTAAGCCAGCCACATGGAGCTCGTTTTGTTTTTTAATATGTTTGAGTATCTCCAAAAAGTTAAACATTTAGTTTTTCTTCAGTTCAAAGGTGGTTTAATGTCTGTAAGTGTGAACACATTAAGACAGCTAAGGCATAGAAGAGAGATTGACAGACATTAGCCTAATTCTGAACTGTATAGGGTAGAGGGTGTAATCCAAGACACACATAATCCATTTACTTTCCTGGCAGAGTCAAAAATTCACTTTCTCAGTGAATTTCATCATATCACATTAAATAACTTCAAGGCATTGCTACAAGATTCAACATTTCCAACAGTTCAGTATAGCTGTAGTCTGAAAATGCCTATATCAGTTTGTTTCAACTCTATTTCCCTTCCAGCCTGTTCACCTTAGAATAATGATGGATAAGTATTAACTAAGAGCTAGGATGTAGCTCAATTGTTTAAATGCTTGCTTACCCATCCAACAAGGTACATGCCTTTAATCCCAGCATCTGGAAGGTTGTAGCAGAAGACTCAGAAGGAGTTCAATGTCAACCTCAACTACAAGTTCTAGGCCAGCCTGGAATACACAAATCCTTACCTTAAAAAACAAACAAAACAAACAAACAAAAACAATGGCTCAGTGGTTACAATCACTGTCTGCTCTTCCAGAGGTCCTGAGTTCAATTCCCAGCAACCCCATGGCGGCTCACAGCCATCTATACTGAAATCTGATGCCCTAACCCTGGCATGCAAGTAGGTGTATATACATGCAGACAGAACATTCATATACATCAAAACAATACAAAACTGTTTTGGGGTCTGGGGATGACTCAGTGGTTAAGAGCACTGACTGTTCTTCCAGAGGACCCAGGTTCAAATCCCAGCACCCACAGGGCAGCTCACAACTGTCTATTACTTCCAGAATCTAACACCATCACATGTACATACATGCAGGCAAAACACCAATGCACATTAAAAAAAATCAAAACAAACAAACAAACAAAAACAGGCTATAGAGAGTCGTTAAAGAGCACTGCCTGCTCTCCCAAAGCAGCACAAGCCACTTCCCAGGACATCAATTCCTTTTGTTGGGTAGATCAGGAGCACCTCTAACTTCAGCTCCAGGGAATGATGTCTTCTTTGGATTCCAGAGGATCCAACTGGTTCTCAGTATTCACATGCCCGCACATAATACAACTGCTGCCTGCAACACCAACTCCAGAGGATGTTATGCCCTCTTCTGGCTTTTACCAGCACTGGACATGTAAGTAGTACAGAGACATACATGCAGGCCAAACACTCATAAGTAGGAAATGATGATACATAACACAGGCAGAAATATCACTAGACTTCTAAACAACCTACTTCTACTACTAGTAGTAGTATTAATATTATTATTACTTCATCTCCTCCTCCTATTTCCTCTCCATCTTTGCTAGAGATTGAACTAAGTGCCTTCCTCAAGTTAAGCACACATTCCACCACTGATATATACCACCAAGCCCCAAACAATGTATTTCTAAAAGAAACTTATAAACATGTGCCTTTTAAACTACTATTTTACTAAGGGGTGGTATAAAACTGTATTTGGTAAGCTTAGGCTGAAAAAAAAATGCTGTCGTATGTTCTAATGAAACCATGAAAGTACAAACAACTAGTATTCTGTAACAGAACATTTACTTAAATGCCGTTCACAGTCCATAGCCTGGTGTGAGACTGATCTTTCAAATTATATACATGCACACATACACATACATGAGCATCTTACAGTCACAGACAAACACCTAAAGTAAAGACGTCATTTCTGGAGAAACGGGAGAAGTCGGGAGGACAGAGCAGACATTTGTAAAACTCAATCAACACCACAGAGTTCCCCTCAGCCCCTAAGTTTGAGTAGGTGAGCAAGTGTGTTTCTGTGTGCAGCACTGAGCTTGTCTAAGAACCTGACAGGGTGACTGGGTGACTTCCTGCAGAGTGTGCTTCTCAAGACTCACAGTTTATCACCCCCACCTCCATCCTAAACAAAAATAAATCAACATGCCCTTTTGTTTGTTTTGGTTTTTTTGTTTTTTTTTCTAGACAGGGTTTCTCTGTGTAGCCCTGGCTGTCCTGGAACTCACTCTGTAGACCAGGCGGGCCTTGAACTCAGAAATCCGCCTGCCTCTGCTTCCCAAGTGCTGGGATTAAAGGCGCGTGTCACCACCGCCCAGCTTCAACATGTCTTTTTATGCTGATTTCTTTGTCTTAAAACAAAACCCAACTTCAATCACTACTGTTCATCCTCACTATTATTCCAATATTTACTGAATGTCTTATTGCAAATAAAAAGATATACAAATGTCAACTGGACGCAGTGGTACACCCCTTTAGTCCCAGCGCTCTAGAGGCAGAGGCAGGCGGATCCTTTGAGGCCAGCCTGGTCTACAAGGCAAGTTTCAGGACAACCAAGGCTACATGGTGTTTTTTTT
>JADRCD010204032.1:3495-20763 GCA_019843815.1 Montemys delectorum
GGGGGGGGGTCTCTAGGTCATAGATCCCTATCCTGTGGCCCAGTACCGAGAAAGAGGACCACTTTCTTTCTCATTACAATAAGTACACCTCTGTGTTGACTGCATATAGAACTGCTCATTTTATTCAGTCATGCTGGGGTTACTGGAAATAGGTAGAGACCTATGATTTTGGAAACAGACATGTGCTACTAAATCAAAGCCAAAGTGTCTGGAGTTTAAGTAAGAAGAAGCAATCAAAATGGATCTCAGAGAGAGACTGGGCATAAAAGTTAATGCCTAATTCTTGACCTTTGCGTAGAAATTGTTCTCACACCATTCATGTTTCTACATCTTTCTGAAAACGTAATAGAGTTGTTTAACTTACCTACTAAAATCATTGTGATGGATTAAAGTGGATTTACCATACAACTGTGCTTATCCACACTAGACCTTCAGTAAATGTCATTCATTTCCACCATAAGACTTTTGTCTTGCCTCACTCTACACAGCCTGAACTGTTCTTAAGAAGGAGGACAAACTGTCCAAAGGCAGAAAGTCTCCTGTTGTAAGAGCACCATCGAAGGATTTTATTCTCACAGATTGAGGACTCTGATGCCTTTGGAAGAATATACACAGACAATTGCCTAGATCTTCAAACATTTTTAAAACCTCAGAGGTTTTTAATTCAATGTTGTGACTAAATAGTGCCTGTGTCACTGCATCAAGCAAAAACAGTCTTTCACTAAGAAATAGTCCCCACAATTTTAATGCTAAGGTAGGATCAGAAGGAGAATTACCTCACTGAAGGTTGTAGGTTTGAATTACTATAACCTACGTCATTGCTGGATACAGGCTTCCTTCAATGACTTGCATCTGTCAAAGGTGGCCACACATGACTGTAGTACCAGCCCCAGCTCCTCACCCAATCCAATCTCCATTCTGGGCTGATATGGGTGAGCTAAATAAGACTAAATGTCTTGAGAAAGAGGCTATCTTTACATGCTTTTACCCAATGCAGATTATTTAGGAAGGACCTCACAAAAAAATATTTAGTTGACATTCATTAGGCTGAAAAAATAGCATGACTTCTATTCATTTCATATTCTTGAGAAGCCTTTCATTAAACATTGCCTGACAGTATTTAAAAACAAATTAGAAGTCATGAATGAGTTAATGAGATTGTATGATCCTCTTTTCCTCCCATGTTCTCATTATCCCATAATCATAATTTTAAATTGAGACCAAATTTAGATCATTGAAGTACCTCATTGATATAGAAGGTCAAGCCTTCACCAATGCTATATCCAGCACTCCATCATTTACTAAGATTGGCAGTTCTCTTCATTAACACATTTTCTCTATTTACTGCAAAAGTTCAAAGTTGGAGCTAATGCCAAGGAAGCCTGTATCCAGCAATGACGTAGGTTATAGCAATTCAAGCCTACAACCTGCAGTCCTTACAAAGTGAACTTTTCATGTTGAAAATGAATTGATTTGGCTAAAACACTGGTGCAACAATGAATCAAAAACACACTAGAAAATTATATTTTCTGACTATTTATTATTGAATTATTGATTTAGGGCTTCTCATTTTGTTTTAAAACTTAAAATTAATTTAGGGGTGTGCATAGTACCACTTGCAGGAATAAGTTTATTCAATCTTCCTACCATGTGGGTTCCAGAATTCAAACTTCCATGTCAAGTTTCTTGGTTGGTGCTTTTTCCTGCTGTGCCATCTTGTCAACCCAAATTTATTTTTTCTTCTTTATATAAAAGCAAAAATATGAGTACTTCATTCCTAAAATAAGATGCATCAGCAGTATTTGTATAGAAGAGGATTGCAAATTCGATCATCAATAGGAAGAGAGGGCCTCGGCCTTGTGAAGGTTCTGTGCCCCAGTGTAGGGGAATGCCAGGGCCAATAAGTGGGAGAGGGTGGAGTGGCAGGCATGGGGAGGGGGGAGGCAACAGGGGTTTGTTCTTGTTGTTTTTGTTTGTTTGTTTGTTTGTTTTTTGGAGGGGAAACTGGGAAAGGAGACGTTTACATGTAAATAAAGAAAACATCTAATAAAAAATAAAAATAAATAAAAAAGAAATTACAAATACTATTTATAATAATAATTATTATAAGCCACCTAAAAATTCATAAAAAAACATAGAAATACTTCATATTTGGTATATACTTCCAGGTTTAAAAACAAATTGAGTAACTGTGGTAGATCTTTACAGTGGTTCCCTTGAGTCACTAATGTGTTAGATTCTGAATCAAAAATTATTACAAGGACCAAATAGCAGCAGCCTGTGGAGAAACACACCTGGGAAAGCATTTTCTCTTTTGCTGTTGGTTTCCTTCTGCAGGATATTTATACCTCAGTGCTGCCTCTTGAACTCTACAGGATTCTCACATGCCACTTTCCTCTCAAGCAGAAACGTATTAATAGGTTTGTGATGCTGGTAATTGATAGGGCTGATTGATAGGAGGCAGAGCAATGTCAGGAGCCTGTCAAGGTTGTTTTGCACACTGATATTTTATTGTTTTGTTTCTCACTTATTAATTACTGTCAAATACCACATTAGAATATTATACTTGAACAAAAACCTATTTAATCTACATATTCCATTCTTTTCTTTTGTATATTTTATCTTTTTCTCTTTTGTAAATTGAAAATTAATAGAAGTTTTTATCATAGTTTCCCCTCCCCCACCTCCTTCCAGTTTCTCTCCACATCTCCACTATTCCAAATCCATGTTTTCTTTCTTTTTTTCTTCCTTTCTTTCTTTCTTCTTTTCTTTCTTTCTTTTTTCTTTTTTCTTTCCTTCCTTCCTTTCTTCCTTTCTTTCTTTATAAAACAAATTGGAAAATTAAAAATTAAATAAATCAGATACAAATAAGTAAACAGTAAAAAAGCAAAAGAAATGCAAAAATATACAAACATAAAAACACAAAATTGGAAACTATAATATTTATGTGGACCACATGGCGACCATGGCTGCTTGACAAAGTCCCAGTATATCGACATTGAAGACCACAATTCTTCAGCATCTTTTTACTTTCATCTTTGATGATTTTTTGCTATGTATTATGGGAGAGTCTCTTTATGCCTTTTTCCCTTTGGGAACTTTTGTATGAGCTTTGGTATAGGATGTGAATGTACACAGTGGCAATCTCTCCAAACAAAATAATTATTTGAAAAAAAGTCTCTACCACTGTGGAACCATACAGTGTGGTAACTCTACCTACTCCTACATAAGAATCCCCATTGTAGCCCTTTAAATTAGCAGGACCAGCCATTTCACAAGCTTCAACTGTTTATGGATCATGTAGATGTTGGGGTGGGCCAACTCAAAGCCCTAGGTCTGGGCCTGCATGGTAGCTGAGCTAGTCAGCCCACTAGCTCTCTCTTATCCACACTACCAGGATGAGATCTGCAGCACTGCTCTGGCTAGGACATGTAATGCCATCATCAGCACTACTGCCGGGCACCAGCAACTCTCTGCCCAATGGGGCTGGCCGGCCTTGCACTGGTAGGCCGATCTGCTTTTATTTTGTGGAGATTCTGACTCAGAACTCAGAATCTCTCCACCTACCTTGCTAGGTTCCCACTGGCTGGCCATTGCCATGCCAGCTCCATGTTTCAAAGCCCCCACAGCTTTTGTTGTGCACATCAGGCAAACCCACACTTTGCTGCTGTACCTTCCTCTCTGGAACCCAGTAGAATCATCACAAAAACAAAAACACCACGCAAACTTAGCTCAGAAACAATAGTAACTTAGTCTCTGGGTGCAACAACTAAAACTCAATCTTGTAAATCTGGTTCCTCTGGTGGCAAATCCTGATGGATCTGCGACGATGCCAGGAAACTCTAGCAGCTACATGTTGTCCTTCTGATATCCCCATTCCCACGGGCCTCTAACCCTCTCCTCCTTCCTCTCTTCCTCTGGTCCAACCTGGACGTCCCTCCTACTCACCCAGTGATTGGCTCCTTTATTCATTAGGGGATTGGTTCACAAGAAGTCACCTGAGTAAATGACTCACTCCTTGTCTGCAACCCTTTCCAGGAGAGTGGAATTAGTATCAAAATACAAACAGCACCAGGCCCATCCACAACAGTATACTTTTTATGTGATTTCTTTCTCAATAATACATATATATATATATATATATATATATATATATATGGAAGCTATTAATTTTTGTTTTAATATTGTTACTTTTACAGCTTTCACTAAGGGATTTATTCATATCCTCTTAGTGGTACTCAACATGTTCATAATTACTATTGTGAACTTTTTCTTATATGCTTCTACTATACTGCATTTCTCTGTGCCTACTAAAGTACAGTTAGTGGGTTCTAGTAGGGACACTTTCTTGACTACTAGTGTTTGTTGTTTGTGTTTTTGCACTGGTGCCTATTCATCTGGAGTTGGGATGAGTGAGATGGTTCTAAGACTTGAGATCTGGTCTTGTCTTTGTTGGGTGGGTATTCCATTCCTTGTTTTCTCTTGCCATCTCTAGATCTTAGGAAATTGTGGCAACTGTAGGTTACTTGACGGGGAGAGCTTCTGCAAGTCAGTGAGTGGCAGGGAAGAATAGAGGTGGCCTAAGAGAAAAGGCTGAATGACCTTCAGGAAATAGATAAGGAATTTTTGTTCACACCATAAAGCAGCATTCCAAAGGAATCAGAGTTGTGGTGAAAGGAGGGGTTCCTGAAAATAGAATGCAGTAAGGCAAAGAATAATCTAGAGATATGGTGATAAAAGGGGTAAGGCAACTCTTAGTCTATACCAATAGTTCGAGTCTCCAATGAATGATGTTGAGGTGGAAAGGATGGAACCTCCAAGTAGGCTGCTATAAGACTTGGATAAGACTAGAAAGATCACAACTGAGAACAGAAAGGAGAGTGAAAATCTCTTACCTGAGTGAGACTCCAGTGTGACCTCTGGGGATCTCAGATAGAGGATGGTTCTAGGTATCTGTGGATGATGCAAAGACATACAAGCAATCTAGAAATGAAGGATGGGAGGGGTCCACAGAAAGGACAAAAGATAGATTGGCATGTAAGGTCAACAAAGTCTCCAGATAAATTCTTCTCTTCTTTTGTATTACCTTTTTATCCTTTTTATTTATTTTGTGTGTCTGTATGTTTAGTCTGTGTATGTCTGTGCACCACCTATATGTAGTGCTCATGGTTTTCAGATCCGCAAGAACTGGAGTTACAGATAATTGTATGCTGCCATGTGGATGTTGGTAATTGAACCCAGGTCCTCTGGGAAGGCAGTTAGTGTTCCAGTCTTTTTGTTTTAGTTCTTAATTTACTCTTTAAACTATGTACAGTTCAAATAATGAAAGTGTGGTACCTATGAAAAAATTTTACCCTCTAAATAAAATGTTTGTAATTTGAGAGAGAAAACTTGTTTTTATTATTTTTTTCTGACCCATGAAACCAATGCAAAGCATTAAGAGTATATAGAGAGAGCCTTTACTTGTCCTTACCAAAATAAAATTTCTTGGAGGAATTCAGAAGAGGATGTGTTTATAAACCCAGAAACATGAGCTTTATGGGTGTCCCTCAGTCTTTCTCAGACTCAAAGAAAAGGCTTTTATGATTAATATTTTACTGATTCGGTATTTGACCAAATCAAATTTGATTTTTACCATGTAATTGGTTAAGATCATTGTGAAGAATCTTCCTTAAATGCCTGGAACAGTATGATGACTGGAAAATTAGAATTTTAGTTAGTTTTCATAAATTAGTTGCTTCATTTTCGTATGATGGTTCACAGTTCTGATCTCTTATATAATACTCAACATATGAGCACACAACAGGTTGATCATATATTGAAATAAAACTTTAGAACACAATTGGCAACAAAAGGTTTGAGAAGTTAAATTCCAACTGTTCTAACCACTAGCCAGGTCTTGATCACTAACTTGAAACATTCCTCATTTTTGTCTCTGCCTCTGTAGTTTGTATCTTGCATGGCCCTTAAAGTCTAGGGGTCAAAGGTTTGTACTAGAGTACTACTTTTGAGAATTACTACAACCTTTAACAGCCAGAGCCTACGGAGAGGTTTTTTATATCTCTAGGAGGGATTAAGAAGGAATTCAGGACCTCAGTCTTTTCTCCCTCCTCTCTTTGTTTGTTGGACACAAAGTGAACAATTTCACTACAGCGTGCTTCTACCATGTTCTACCCAAACCCAAAACAAGAGGGTCAAATGGTCCCTGACTGAAACCTACAAGGCTGTGAGTCAAAATAAACCTTCTTTGTCACTAAGCTTCTAACTTTAGGTATAGTGATAGGATACTGATTAATACAATGTCTAAATGATAGTTGTGGAAAAGCAAGATATATTCCCCTAATAAATCATAGAATACCGTGTTTTAATAAAGCAGCCTCCAGCTTCCCCTAAGAGTGCCAAGTCAGAAAATATCTAAAACTTTCCCTCATGTCTTTTTGTTTGTTTGTTTGTTTGTTTTTGGTTTTTGGAGACAGGGTTTCTCTGTATAGCCCTATTTGTCCTGGAACTCACTCTGTAGACCAGGCTGGCCTTTAACTCAGAAATCTGCCTAGCTTTGCCTCCTAAGTGCTGGGATTAAAGGAGTGCACCACCACTGCCTGGCTTCCCTCATGTCTTAAACCTTTATCATAGCTCGGTCTGCTTTTAGTTTTCTGCCAAACAAAAGTAATGTTAGATGATGCTATAATTCAGAAGTTTCTAAGGAACTAATCTTCACCTACCTCCTTATTTTGCCATTTTTAAAACTACCCTTTGAGTGGTCTTCACCTATTTCTTGTGAGGAGTTTACATTCTGTACATAATATTATTAAAGTGTGGGGCTATTTTATCTGTATTTTATATGACTCTTGGCTTTCACGAGTCAATTATATCTTCCCCCAAGTAGAATCCAGTTTTATAATTTGCAAACTATTGGACAGATATTTTTCACCAAGAAGTGATTTAGAATATGGCTGTGTGTGTCTCTAATTCCAGTGTTTGAGAAGCAGAGGCTAGGGAATTACTGAAAATTCAAGACGAGCATGTTCTACAAAGTGAATTCCAGGCCAGCAAGGATATTAGAGGATGTATCTCAGAAAACATAAACAAACAAACAAAAAAGAAAAGTAAAGAAAAAGAAAAGACAAGACTAAAACCAACCAAACAAACAAACAAGAACAAACCAACTGTAATGTGTTGGTAGACTATTATAGCTACAAGTCCCAGACATCCGATGCTCTTGGTTTCATAATCTCACAAAAAAAAAATAAGCAAAATAAAGTCAAATAAAATTCCTCTTGGTTTATTAAAGTTTCTTAGTCAAGTTCAGAGTCGAGTGAAATATTGGCAAGAAAGCAAACAGACAAATATTTTGTTCTCACAACACTGAATTCTCAAAAAACTATGTGCACAAATTTGCATTATCTCAAATATATCCTTGTTCTAAAAGCTTTTGGAAATTTTTCCCACTAAAGTGAGAGAATTAGCCAAGAAATACAGGAATGTGGTACAGGAAGCAAAAGAGTCCATAAAAGACAGGAGGAAGAGATATCCCCAGGACCAGAGAAGAGAGCCAGCACAGTCATTGTGACAGAGAAGCAGAGGAGCCCTGGGTCTCAGTGTGAAAACAGTGGCAGATGATTGCTTATACCAACATCTGAACACCACTGAGGAGTTGCTCAGGTCTGGGGTGTTAGAATTTTCCTGGGGCTTCGTCCAGAGCAGTAGAGCAGATTCCACAGGGTCTAGAGGATTAAAAGCTTAAGAGATTTATAGTTCTTTCTAGAACAACTTGCCAAAAGCATTTGAAGTTGGAATAGCAATAAGCCCATTATTGTGTAAAACCAGTATGTAAAAGAAGATGAAGGCTGACAAATAACTACACTGAAAACAATTGTGTAGAAAAGGAAAAAAATTAAACTGTACCACATGAATAAGCAATGAATATCTTGTAAATGCATAGACAATGGTATAAATGTTTAATTTGTCTGTGCAAGATTATGATTGGACTTGAAACGTTTTATTTGCAATCTCTTTGTGCTGTGCTTTTAATAGCCTGATTGTAATAAGTCATATCTATTAGGGATCTGTAGACTTTCTTCACTATGATATCTAAAACTCCCCCAATATTCAGGAATTTCCAGCTATCATTTCTTGAATAAAAGTTCTATTCCTTTGCTTTCATATTCTCCCTTGCTTACTAAAAATTTAAGATATTTGTTAAATTAAATGTGTTTCAAAAGTCTTGAATACTTTCTTAATTTTGTGTTATTTTCTTATTATTTTGTGGCTTTTATTTGGTTTGATAGTGATATTTCAATAAACTTGTATACTAAAAAAAAAAAAAAAAAAAAAAAAGATTGTGATTGGAGAAGACGATAAATGGGCAGCTTCCAATAGCTAACGGATAAAAAATAAAAAAAGAAAAAGTAAAAGAAAAAAGGAAAGAAAAGTCAGGCATGAACAACTGAAAACACTTTGAACTTTAAGAATCACCTAAAAAATGTCACAGTGGACACCTCTGAATAGAGGGAGAAAAAGAAGAACTTTACTTTGGTACCTTGTTTATACAGTTCTTAAGCACAAATAATATGCTAATGAATGATTTTTGGTTTGGTATATTATAAAAATTACTTCATAAAATACCCACAGTCAGCTGTGAAAGTTTCTAGCCCCAGACAATGGGCTGCCCATGTGCATCTAATTCTCAACCACGTCCTGGTTAGAAAATTACCCAATATAACTGACTCACAGATTCTGTGTCTCCTAATCATAAACAGTTGCTATGTAATAAAGTCAGATACTACCACATCTGTGAGACTTAAATTTTATAGATATTCTGGGAATTATTTCTCATGAAATCACAAGTACATGTTCATGTTGATACTACATTGATTTTAATTCAATTGTTCAATCTATAAAATAAACCAAAAAAGAAAGGAAAAGAAAACATAGTTCTTTAACTTATTATCAAGTGAAAGGACAAATAGAATTTTTATACTAGTCGTAGGAAAATATAAAACACAAAATAAAAAAGAATGTGCAGCAAACCAAGAAAAGTCTTATTCTATTTTTACACTAAACAGATTCATGGTGTTCTGTCCAACTATACTGAATGCCAAGCTACAATCAGGCCTTTCTTATTTCTGAAAATTACTTTGCAATATAGAGTATTTTTTCTAGTAACTACTGCAGCTCTTTGTCTTATATTTAATGCTTTTGGTTTTTACTTTGCTAAGCAAATAAAGTGCATGCTACTAAGACTGCCTGCAAGGAAAAGGAAAGCCTGCCTATGTGTAATCAATGTGATGGTACAAAATTGAACTTTTGTTGATGAGTGTCTTATACAAAATTCAAAAGACCATCACACTTCTTGTCCCTGATTCTCCTAGCCATGATCAGTCCTTTTCATCCTACATCTAAGACTTGATTCATCAAGTATGAGATCATTTCTGTTTGGTGGCTGGAATCTCAGAATGTAAGAGTGATGGAATACAATGATTCTTGTGTTGAAATTTTTTTTTACAAGCACCATGGAATGCACATAATATAAAGGAAGAGATGAGCTCATGCATAAAATGTATTAGTGTGAACTGAGGTATTGAAAATTGGTATGCCTTGATGTCAAATGGAGATCTTTATCTCTCTTGACTCTGAATAATAAGGACTACAAGATTGAATGACTTTGCTTCAGCCATCTAAAATTCTAGTTTTCTAATTTTTAATGCTTTCTCCAAAGTGAGTATTATATTCAAAAGAAAACAAAGATAAACTACTGCCTTTAAAGATTTATTTTGCATTATTCCTGGTGGGTTTGAAAACTATGCCTATGCAATATCAAAACCAAAGAATAAAAATTAAAATCAGTCAACCCAAAATAGTTGACCATATTATATAAAAACATAGATGAGAGCTAATAAAATGCTAAAGTCCACAAAAAAATCTGTGTTTCAGTTTTATTGACTCAACTCTTTGTGACTCTCAAGGCACCATCTTATTGAGCTCTGCTAAGGCTGTTTTCTTTAGAATCTATCTTTGGAACTTCAATTGTTTTCTGAGTGAAAAATTGCAGTGGGCTAAGATTCTTTCCCTAACTTTGTTTCTTATTTAAACATGCATTCTACCTCTCCAGACTGAATTCATTATTTTTAATTAGCTTTAAACTAAAAATGAAAAGGACTTGATAGTAGTATACTTCTGTCAAGCACAGAGGTCTTTGAGGTGCATCATATTAATCACTAATATTTTTATCATTTCAACCAAATAATACTGAGACTCAAATTCCCCTTTCTTTGGAGAGTTTTATTTGTTCTCTGACTCTTAGGTTTTTTTAAAGATTTACTTACTTATATTATGTATATGAGTACACTGTAGCTGTACAGATGGTTGTGAGCCTTCATGTGGTTGTTGAGAATTAGGACCTCTGATCACTCTGGTTGCCCACTCACACCTGCCGAAAGATTTATTTATTATTATAAATAAGTGCACTGTTGCTGTCTTCAGACACACCAGAAGAATGTATCAGATCTCATTATGAGTGGTTATAAGCCACCATGTGGTTGCTGGGATTTGAACTCAGGACTTTCGGAAGAGCAGTCAATGCTCTTACCCACTGAGCCATCTCTCCAGCCCTGATTCTTAGGATTTTTACTCACTGTCTTACCAGATTATTTTTGATACTCTGACACTTAGTTTCTTGGTTCCTCACTAGTCTCTAAAAGTGACCAATCATTAAATGGAATTATATATTCAGCAAATATCTTTTCATCACTCTTTGGGCAAAACATTTTGCTAGGAACAGCGAAGAATTCTTAAAAATCAACCATTATTACCTTCTTAGAAGCCCATAGCATAATAAGGACAAAATATGTGCAATCCAGAGTAAAATACAATCACAAAGTAAATCATACTGTAGAAAGTGCTTAAGTGATGATAAGTGCAATGCATGGAATGAAGCAAGGTTTCATGAAAAAAGATAAAGATTGACAATATCTGGGAAGCCAGGATAAGTGCAGAGACAATGGTCCAAATCAGGGCTGAGAAATAGAAGATTTCCAGGCAAAGGAAACAGTATGAATTTATCAAGTATAGAAACCCAAGTAAAAACACAATTAGCCAGGGTTCAACATGAACAAAAGGAAGAGTCATAAAAACAAGATTTTATTTCCCCCCTATATTCCCCTGTTTTATAAAAGAGTTAATAAAATATTTAGCTATGTGGGAATCAGAGGCTTTTGTCACATGACATAAATATTACTAAAAATCAGTATTTGTCTTGAGCATTGAGGTGAGCTTTAAGCCACATGATTTTAATAAAGATTATTAATGACCTTTTCTACTGCTGTCTGGAGATGCTCAGTTGTGTAACCCTCACAACTGAGCAATCCATTTTCAGTCAACTCCAAATAGGAAGAGATTAATCATGCACTAATGCCTTCTAACCCTCTTACATTAATTTTCTCAAGGAGAACATTTCCATAAAGTACTGATATATAAAATATAACTAATGACTGAGTAAGAAATGTGTGTGAAAAATATTTCAGGGAGAAGAAACAGCATGTGCAAAGACTGAATGGGACAAAGGCTCCATGGTCGAAGGAGAATGGGACTTTCAGTGAACTGAAACTTAGTAGCTGGTGTAGGCATGATGGATACTCTATAGTTGGGTGAAACAGGCTTGGACAAGTTATAACTTTTAGACAGCATTTAGGGAGTCTTGAGAAGTTATAGCAGAGTTTTAAGTATTAAAGAGTAACATAAATAGAGTGAAATTTTCTGAGGAATATTCTGGAAATTATGAAGTTAAAGTGGAGCAGTAGAAATCATCTCAAGAGTTAAAACAGAAACCTAACACAGACATTTTGGCATTTAAACCATAATACTTGTGGAAGTAGAGATGCAAGGAAGTGGAAAGATTCAAGACATATTTGAACAAAAACTATAGGACTCATAAGTCTCTAATATAAGGGTGATTAAGTAAAGAACATATCCATAACATCCATGTTTTTAGGCTGCAGAATTGAATAGATGGTAATCATTCATAGCATTGTGTAATAGTGAAAGGAGGTAAGATTTACAAAAGTATATTCTTGGGTATGATAATGTTAAAGTGTCTTCAGAACGCAAAATACAGTATGATGATATATAAAACCAACTCCTACCCCTCACTCTAGAAATAAAATGAGATAAATGTCAGGCCTAAAACTTAATTTAACAATGAAGAGATTGCAAAGAATGTTGAATTCTCTAACCCCTCAAGTCTTCTGTACCAAAATGAGGTTCATTTAAAAAAAAAAAACATGATTATAAAACTTAAATGAGAGCATCTGTGTGTATGCACTGGGAAATGATGTCTTTCTACTATCCTCAAATCCTCTGTGGCTGCAGAAATTTTAAGACTTGTAAGGCCTCTTTCCTGGAAGGATGCAGGATGTTGTCATGAAAGATATAGCAACCTACAAAATACAAGAGTAGACAGAAACATACCAAATTAGACTTATTGCAAGAGACTCACACAGCCAACTGTGGAGATTGGCTAAGCGGAGCCAAAAGCCACAGGACAGGTCGTCATAAAGGGCATATTGGAACTAAGAGGATAGCATGATGCTATAGTCCAAAAGTTGGATTTTTTTTTTCTGGAAATCATGAATTCACGTACGTCCTTCAGTACTCGACTGGTGTCATCAGTTAGCACATGGAACTTGTAGAGCTATTAAAATCAATCTACCCAAATCAGGCTGACTCATTCTATGTTGCTATTTCATGTTTCTCAAATGAGGTATTTTGACTTTTATCACAATTATAAAATAGTCTCACACTCAAGACTGATGAGTGTTTGTTTGAGTAATGAGACTAGAGCCCAGTTAGGTTGGCACATAAAACTGCCCGTCAAAAAGCACATCATATATGCTGCCCATAATGACTTAGCCCTGCCTCCCCTCCTGGCCTCCAAGCACAATAGCTAGGACTAATTCACAGCATATTCTTCAGAAAAGCATTGTAAAATATGAACAGTTTTCTTTATCTATGAAGCTCCAGGACTAAGAAGCAGGAACTAGCAAGAATTGGAAGAATATATATGGGATCTTGAAAGTACTTAATCAAGGTGGAATTTAGAGAATAGAACAAAACATTGGACAAGGTGATGAAATATTTAACAGGTAGTATTAAAGCAATGAAGGAGTGATGCTTATAATTCCAGAGCCCATAGCAGAAAAGTATAAAAGACCCAGAGACATCCCCATGCCATAACAAATGCTAGTTGATCCATGAGACCCATTGAGTATGACCATGAACCAGATACTTTATTAAAATAATAATAATTTTTTAAAAAAATTCAGCATAATAAGAGTGTTCAGAACCAATTCAGAAGTTCATGGGTGACTATCCATTCCATTGAATCAAAGCTTAAAGGCAATAGATACTCTTATCAAAATTGAGGCTCAAAAAACACCCGAAATAACAGGATCCAGTTACTTCAAGCTGATAG
This sequence comes from Montemys delectorum, assembly GCA_019843815.1. Lineage (NCBI taxonomy): Eukaryota > Metazoa > Chordata > Mammalia > Rodentia > Muridae > Montemys > Montemys delectorum. The sequence goes on from JADRCD010204032.1 coordinate 16,964, forward strand.
AGTTATTAGAATGAGTAACAAAGTCTTAGAGCCCTGATGTGCAAATAGTATAATGTGGTATTCCAGGGGGAAATTTAGCCCTGATGTTTATGTAATATGCTACCTATGGCCAAAAGGAAAAAGTATAAGAATGGTGGGCAGATGACCCATAAAAGGCAATGATAACTTATCCAGGTTCTACCTTAAAACAACATCTTAACTAAACAAAATCTTGTTGAGTCCTCATAAAAAAGAATTCTTTAACTTTACATAAAGTCTATAAGGCAAGAAACCTCTCTAGTTTTCACCAAGAACACAAGACCATGGTAGACCCACATAGGAAAAATGATAACCAGGTAACTTGTAAATGCTGGGAAGAGTACTGATACTGATATTGATAATGATGTCCAGGAACTGCAAAAAAAAATCTTGACTTTCAAGAAAGAAAAATGAAAAACAAGGAAGCCGATGATCAGTAAGTATAGCCCCACTATGATTCATAACCATTGGTCCACTGTGTGAATACACACTCAAGAAGTTGTCACAAACTCTCTATCAATTCATTAACCTGTTAGGTGGGAGATTTTGTAGTTGCCAAACCATAAGGAAAACTTCCAGAACAGACTCAAATCCAGACAAATGTCATAATCACAAAACACTACCACAGTGAATATGGTCAGAGAAAAGTATCACCACCATGAACTGAAGAACACAGAATGGTCACCCTCATCTATCACAGTTATTTTGTGAAGTATCTCTTAGCTACTAGCCACATACTGTAGAGAGCCACACCCAAGCCGGCAGCCTCCATTACAAGATTGCGCCGGCAGCCGGTTTCTTCTCCCCTTAACACGTAGTCTGCGCATGTGCCTAGGGCCAGAGTGCGCTAAGTCTCAGCCCATCTGCGCATGTGCTAGGGCCAAAAACGCCAAGTCACAGCCTATCCCGAGGTGTCTCATGAGGTAATGAGCAAACAGCCAATCAGAGATGAGCATGCCGCTCCAGGGCATATATAAGCAGTGCGACAACATACCTATCCTTTCATTGCTTTGTGGTTGTGCAGCTGCTTCTCTAGAAATTACATTTTGATTTTATTTGGCTCCATGCCTTTCACCCTACCAAATCTAAAAGAGATTGCAAAACTGTTCCTATGAACTTTCTTTATCACATATTAACATCTATCAAAGATCTAGGGTGAAGTCCTAACAAAACAGGTAGACAGAATACTGCAGATAATTGATGTTAGCCAGCTTGTGTCAGTTGCCTCTCAGTTCTGCTAATGGCTTATGGATGAAGTACCCGTAGGGTCAGGAGAAAAGACTCTATGAGGATCCAAAAGCCTGAGATTCAGTTCACCAAGAACCATCTAGTTCATCCTACAGTGAAATAGCAATCAGATAGCAGCATAAATCAACACTAAGCCTCCAAAATATTATCACCCCTAAAGCAACGTGATTACAAGTTAGTAAAAACTGTTTCCAAAAGAAAATTAAATTATCTTATCTAGACTTAGCACATATGGTGGGCATGAATTTTTGATTACTTGTTTATTTATTTGTTTGTTTTGCTCACTAGGCATTAGCCATACTGATATCTAGAGTTTATAAGAAATATCTTATATCATCACTACCCAAAGACCCAATTTATAGAAAGATATGGCGTTGGCCACTATATTTACAGAGCATAAACCTTCCTGTAACTGCCATTAGTTTTAGGTCTTGTAAGACAGAAGGATCATCAATGAGTAATCTTTCCAAAGCACAACTAAGGAATCAAACAGAGCTGGAAGTCTATAAGGATAGAAAACCATCAACCAAGATGGAGAGTTGATCTTACTTCAATGAACATAATGTGGTACTTCTCACATACCAGATAGAACATATGTACAACTACTAGCTCAGGGATGAAAACTAAAATTCCATTATTTATTATACCTCCTTATGATTCACCTGGAGAAGGATATTTTAGACTCTAATCAAAAATGAACAAACTAGATCCTTTCTGCCTCCGTCTACACCTAGGAGGAGGCAGGACCAGCGAGGAAGCACAGGCCTCAGAAGTGGCAGGGCGGCTAGCTCAAGATCCTTTCTACCTCCTTCTTCACCTAGGAGGAGGTTCTGCAGATCCACACCCCTCTCTGTCCCTTCCCCACAAGCAAAGAGCTTGCCTTCAGGGAGTGCTCCAACCCAGAGACTAAGGTGAAATCTCCATTTTCTTGCTGATGACCTTCTAAGGTGGGACTAGCCTGGAGGCACAGGCCTCAGAAGTGGCAGGGCAGACAGTGCAGGATCCTTTCTACCACCCTCTTCACCTAGGAGAAGGTACTGCAGATCCACAGGGCTCTCTGCCCCTTCTCTGCAAGTGGAGAGCCTGTCTCTAGGGTTTGTTCTGACCCCAGGACTCAGGAGGGACAACTGATGCACAGCCCACTGCACACAGGTCTTACCTAAGGACAGATGATCTCCCAGAAGTGCAGACACAGGCTTACAGAGGAACAAGCTCCAGCCATAGACAGCAAGAACATCTAACACCAGAGATCAACAGATGGCAAAAGGCAAATGCAAGAATCTTACCAACAGAAACCAAGACTACATGGCATCATCAGAACCTAGTATTCCCACCACAGCAAGTCCTGGACATTCCAAAATGCCAGAAAGGCAAGATTTGGATCTAAAATCATATCTCATGATGGTGATAGAGGAATTTAAGAAGAGCATGAATAAATCCCTTAAAGAAATACAAGAGAACACAGATAATCAGGTTCAAGCCCATAAAGAGGAACCATAAAAATCCCTTAAAGATTTACAGAAGAACACAAGTAAACAAGTAGAAGTCCTTAAAGAGGAAATGCAAAAATCCCTTAAAGAATTACAGGAAAGCACAACCAAACAAGTGAAGGAACTGAACAAAACTATCCAGGACCTAAAAATAGAACTACAAACAATTAAGAAATCACAAAGACAGAGAATTCTGGAGATATAAATCCTAGGAAAGAAGTCAAGAACCATTGATGTAAGCATCACCAACAGAATACAAGAGAAAGAAGAGAGAATCTCAGGAGCAGAAGACACCATAGAAAACATTGACACAACAGTCAAAGAAAACACAAAATGCAAAAAGCTCCAACCCAAGACATCCAGGAAATCCAGGACACAATGAGAAGACCAAACCTAAGGATGATAGGTATAGAAGAGAATGAAGATTCCCAAGGTAATGGGCCAGTAAATATCTTCAACAAAATTATAGAAGAAAACTTCCCTAACCTAAAGAAAGAGATGCCCATGAACATACAAGAAACCTATAGAACTCCAAATAGACTGAACCAGAAAAGAAATTCCTCCTGCCACATAATAGCAAAAACACCAAATTGACAAAACAAAGAAATAATATTAAAAGAACTGAGGGAAAAAGTTCAAGTAATAAAGGCAGGCCTATCAGAATTACACCAGACTTCTCACCAGAGACTATGAAAACCAGAAGATCATGGGTTGATGTCATGCAGACCGTAAGGGAACACAAATGCCAGCCTAGGATACTTTACCCAGTAAAACTCTCAATTACCATAGATGGAGAAACAAAAGTATTCCGTGACAAAACCAAATTTACACAATGTACTTCAACAAATCCAGTCCTTCAAAGGGTAATAAATGGAAAACTTCAACACAAAAAGGGGAACTACATCCTAAAACAAATCAAAAAAGTAATTTTCCAACAAAATTAAAAGAAGATAGCCACATGAACAGATTTCCAACTCTAACAACAAAAAATAGCAGGAAGTAACAATTACCTTTCTTTAATATCTATTAATATCAATGGGTTCA
>JADRCD010204036.1:918-15442 GCA_019843815.1 Montemys delectorum
AGTGCCTTATGGCCACCATACTGCTGTACAATTTAGCTATCCCCCTGACTACAAAGACTCGAAGGCTGGAAGCATGCGTATTCAACTAAGGCTCAGGCACTTGTTCAGTCCTCTGACTCTGTAGTTGGCAATGTTATGGCAGAGCATAGGCTGTTGATTCTAACCAATTCCCATGTCCTGACTCATGTACTTCCTTCAGTGGATGGAACTCTGTAGAAGCGTGTACAGCTCTCACGATTTTTTTTTTTTCAGTAATTCAAAGCCCTTCCATGACTAAACCAGTGGTTATGAGGGAATTGTTGGTAGATGGACTGGGAGCTCTATGTGATTAAAGATGAGTCTGAATGTTCCTCATGACCTCGGCAAATGCCTGTGTTTTTCTGCTTCTGCAGAAACTGTAGAAAGTGGAAGGGATTGTTGGAATGTTCCCAGAAGACCTTGCAGCCATGAAATGCTATAGAGATAGAGGCTAACAGCGGGGTTTGGTTTGTCTGTTCCCTGTGCTTTTAGGACAGTTGCTATTTCTAGACCTGAGTGGTTCAGAGAATGATGCTGGGAGGCTCCCGGAAGGAGGGGAATGTTAAGCTGGATAGTGTGTGTTTAGCTGCAATTAAGTAACCGTTGTCAGGGGATTAGTGACTAACTGTTCATCAGGATGTGGGAGCTGGTGCACGCAGAGTTTTTGATTTCTGCCCCCCTGTTCACTTTGCTAGAAGTCTCTTTTGTGAGAGAAGAAAATGACAATTATCTTTCTCTTGTGTTGTTTCCATTTTTGGTAAGCAGTGGGCAGAGTTAGCATTGGGTAAAATTTCAAAAGCTGTTTTGTGAGAAATCACTCCCTCCTGACAGTGGCAATGTGGTAGGGGAGAGACAATAGCCTGCTTTTGTTTTACCAGGTTCGACCTTCTGCAAAAGCTAAATTCCAGGCTGTCCCCCAGACCTTGGGAAGCTCATTATTGCTTCTAGGAGCCTGGGAGATTTTTAGCCCTGTCACCCTCCCTGCATTTCTCATTCAGCTGCTGTTGCCCTATGATGTACTAGAAAATAAAATTTCAACATATTGAGTTTAGAGATATGATTGGCTTTTATTAGCAAGTCACAGATGACTCCAAAAGCCTCCCACATATGAAATGGAGAGATGCTCCCCTGGGCATGGCGGGAGAGCCTGCTTCTGTAAGGTAATTGAGCCCAAACAAAGAAAGCACCACGATGCAGAAACAACAGAAGAAAGCACACCAAGTTGCAGTTACTAACTTCATAAAGGTGAAGGGGAGGGGTGTTGTGTGCGCTTCCTTGCTGTGGCAGCTCAGGGGAAAGAGCAGGTTTTGATTGCTATGACTCTGTAGTTTTGAAAACTGTGCTGTTGATGTAGGTTGCATGACAGCTAACATTCACGGTGGGTCTGTCCTGTTAGAGCCTATTGCAGAAGCCCGGTCAGTCTAAAAACAGTGGCCTCTGTAAATGGGGTGTAGCAGATGCCACCTATGGCCTCTGTCAGGGTCATTACCTGTCCCAGTTCACCCCTAACCCCCAGCTTGTCTGTGCTTTAGGAGAAATACAAACATATTTTCAGTGCATGATCAATGTGAAAAAAAATGATAGTTGAATGGCAAATTCATGGAGAATGTGATGCGCTCAGGCCATCTGCATGCAAATTTTTGATTATCTGCCCTTTTTACATTATCTATGCAGTAGAACTTTTCTATAAGTTCAAATCAAAATGAATCAGTTGAACGTCTTATTTGGAGAAAGATGTAAAATGCCACCAGGAATAAAATGCTGCCAAGATGCAAACTGGCCCTGCACAGGTGACCTGACTGAGCTTCTGTGATAGGCTCTAACAGGACAGACCCACCCAGAATGTTAGCTGTCATGCAACCTACATCAACAGGGTAGTTTTCAAAACTACAGAGTCATAGCAATCAAAACATGCTGTTTCCCCTGAGCTGCCACAGCAAGGAACAGCACACAATGCCCCTTCTATGCATTTTGTTCCAGGGTTTGAATGTGAATGCATTTAGGAGATTTTCATATTGAATTCGCAGCAGCCTCCATTGCTTCTTAATGTTTCTTGACTTCTCATTTCACCATTCTGTTCCCTGCTTGCCACTGGTGGGATACTGAGCTTACCACACCCGGTAAGATTCATGCCCACCGCCACACTGTGGGTTCCCAGACTAAGAGCTTTAATGGCTGTTCTCATTCTTTACCAGAACACTAACTAGATATAGAACTAGAAGATAACCTTCTTGGTAAATAATCTTGCCTCATCAGCATGAAGATGGAGTTCAGTCCCCAGAACCCACAAGAAAATAAGCTGTGCATTGAAACATGCCTATATTCCAGAGCTAGGGAGACAGAGATAAGCACATCCCCAAAGCTTGCTGGCTAGCTGGTATAGCTGATTGTAGAGTTCCAATGATGCTGTCTGAGAAATTCAAGGTGGATGGTGTTTGATCACAGAATGACAAAGTTGTCCTTTGGTGTATGTGCACACACACACACACACACACACACACACACACACGCACACACCCACTCACACACCCACACCCACGGGGCGTGGGGTGGACAGTAGAAGATCAGGAAATAAGGAGCATGAGGAGTCTCCCTTCATGTTCTATTGCTGTGAGGAGGCACCATGACCATGACAACTGAAAGAAAGTATTGCTCTTGCCTCTCTTGCTCTCTTACTTTCTTGCTTCTCTCTTGCCCTCTTGTCCCCCTCTCCCCATTTCCTTCCCTCCTCTCCCCATGTGGCCATGGCCAGCCTCTACTTCTCTACTCTTCTCCCTCTTTTTACCTTTCTACAATAAAAGCCTTAAAATAAAACAAACAAACAAAAAAGTTAGTTGGGCCTGACTTGTGGTTTCAGAGGGTTAGCCTATTATCACCATGATGGGGAGCATGCTGCAGGTAGGCATGGTGCTGGAGAAGCAGCTGAGAGTTCTGCCTTTGGATCTGAAGGCAGCAGGACAAGAGACACCCTGGGCTTGCAATGGGATTTTTGAAACCTCAAGCCTAGCTGGTTAAACTTCCTTCTATAAAGCCATTCTTCCTAATCTTTTTCAAATAGTGCCACTTCCTCATGACCAAGTATTCAAATCTATGAGTCTATGAGGGTCATTCTTATTCAAACCTCCACATTCTACTCCCTGGCTCCCACAGGACTATAGATCTGTCATAATGCAAAATACATTTAGTTTAACTAAAAATCTCCGTAGTCTACCACGGTCTCAAGACTGTTTAAAAGTCCAAAGTTCAAATTCTCCTCTGAGGCGCAAGGACATCTCATAACTCTAACCACCTATAAAATCAAAATGGAAAAGCAGACCACATGCTTCCAACATACAGCAGCATAGAATGTACATGACCATTCCAAAGGGAGGAAGGGGAGCAGAGTGAGGAAGCACTGCACCAAACAAAGCAGGACTAAAAACCATCCAGGCAAACTCCAAATTCTGCATCTCCATGTCTGATGTCAGAATGTTCTTCAGATCTCCAGCCCCTTTCAGCCTTGTTGACTGCAACACACTCCTCTTCCTTGAGCTAGTTCCAGACCTTGTTAACATCTTTCCATGCAGCTATCCCACAGCTCTGCTATCTTCAACATCTTGAGGTCTTCAGTGGAATTTAGGCTTCACTTTTACAGCTTTACTTAATACCCCCTCTGAGCCTCCCTGTAGGGACACCCCTGACACATACCTGGCCTCCCCAGCTTTTCTTAGTTAAAGAAAGAGATTCCACAACCCCTTTCCTGGATCTTTGACTCTAAAGACCAAATCTTGTGCCTAAAGTTACCAAGTTCTGCTGTTTGTTAGGGCTGGAACATGTTCCCCTAGTTTAATTGTGTTTGCATCAGCTTCCTATTTGGGAATTTCCTTTAATGATTAAGCTTTTCTTTAATTCCTGTTCACAACTTGGAAGCTTCGCTGGGTGGGGTCTTTCCCTGAGGTCACCAGCCCTTTATTCCGCTTAACATCAGGCTTTTCTTTAAACTTTTTTATCTCTGTGAACACTGGACTGAACTTCATTATGCATCCTGGTGCTCTTTTTCTCCTCAGACTGTACATTTTGTATTTTTCCTTGCTTAGCTTGTTTGCTCCTTTCATTATAGATCTGTGTAAGAGTAATCACTGACAACCACACAGCAGAGTCAACACCAGGCTTTCTTGAAATCTAGGTCTACTGGACTGCCTTGAAATCTCTCCTGCCAAGACTATCAGTCCAAAACTCTTCAATATAGCTTCAGGCAGATATTTTGGACAAAGGCAGAAAGCAGCCACATTCTTTGCCAGAGTATCACAAGAACAACAGTCTCACCGTTCTAATAGTTACTAATATTCTTCCACTTCAAAACTTCTTGAACAGGCCTCTACATTCTATGCCTTACTCAGCACCACGTTCTTCTGTGTTCCTACTAGGATGGCCCCTTAAGCCCTGCTTAAAGCATTCAACTGCTTTTCTAGGTCAGAGTTTCCAAATCTTTCTTCTTCCAAACAGAAGCACTGTCAGGTGTATCACAGCAACACCCCACTCCTGGTACCAAATTCTATCTTAGTCAGTGCTCTGTTGCTGGGAAGAAACACCATGATCATTGCATTTTTTGAAAAAAGTATAAATAAAGGAAAACATTTAACCAAGGCTTGCTTATAGTTTCAGAGGTTTAGGCCATTATCACGGTGGGAAGCATGACAGCAGCCAGGCAGACATAGTGCTAGACAAGTAGCTGGGAGTTCTACATTCATATGTACAGGCAGTAGGAAGAGAGGGAATCTGGGCTTAGAATGGGCCTTTGAAACCATAAAGTCCAGTCCTAGTAACACACTCCCTCCAACAAGGCTATCTACCTCCCCATCCTTTTAAATAGTACCACACCCTGGTTACCAAGTGTTCAAATCTATGAGCCTAGAGGAGTCATTCTTACTTACACTACCACATAAGGGGAAATATAACAAAGATCAAATGCACATTGAGGAAGAAAAATTCTATAAATAAAATAATAAGTAAACAGATACAAGGTAACAATAAAATTGTAACTTTTTCAAAAGACCATCAGTGGCAGCACTTGCTTATATGCAATTAGGAGACATTGTGAAGGGGGTAAGAACTCTTTTTTTATTATTGGATATTTTATTTATTTACATTTCAAATGTTAACCCTCTTTCCCAAGAACTCTTAATCAGCACAACTGAAAGTAGATAATATTAGGCCCTTTAAACCTGAAACATATTTCCACCTTGTATGTATATGTATCTGAGCTGGTTGACTTGTTGTGACAAGTGTTAAATTACCCTTATAATTTGAAATAGGGAAGGGAAAAGGTAATGGCCCCCCTCTCTCCAATTCTGCTGTTTCAGAGGAGCTATTGTTAAATAAATCGAAAAGCTTGGCACTTTTCAAAATTGTAGTAATTTTAAAAGACAGTTCTTATGCAAGAGAAGGCCAGGTATTTGGAGCATTTCTTGTTCATAACAGAAAGGTAGTGGAATTCTGAGGCAGCAAGAGACCCCATTATGGGCACAAAGGATAGCAGTGGAAATCAAAGGGAATTACTGAACAGTAGCTTTCCAACAGGGTTGGTGTATGTGAAGGCAGGATCATGAGTGGCCTCCGGCTGCTGCCGTTGAGTTTAAGTTGTATTAACCAAGTATGAACCAGAAGGCAATTAAAAATATATGTGTGAGAGTTTGTAGGATACACATGCTTAGGGTAGTATTTTTTTTAACATAATATTTGAAAATCCTTTAGTATTTAGTATGGATTCATAGGAGGGCAGCACGTATCTCCAAAGAAGTAGTGTGTAGTCAGAGTGCATACAGTCTGTTCATATACAGTTCCTTGAGAACGTGTCTCCAGGAGGTTTGAAAACAAATGTGTTTGAGTTTTACACAGGACACAGCAAACAGGGTTTTCACAGAGTACACGTCTGGTTGCAGGTGTTGAAGTCGCTATCATCCGAGGCATCCACAGTATTGAGCGTTTCTCTGAGTTCAGGCTCATTAACTCTGAGGGATCTCATGAAACCTGATGTCTGCCTGGCAATTGGCTTTGTTGAATCTCCAAATCTAAGCAATGAGAAAATTTGACAGTTGTCAGAAAGCACCTATTTATTATGAGAAAGCCAGAGATTTTCTTATCTGTATGAATAGAGAACTGTGCAGGGGAATGTTGCATGGCCATGTCATGTTTATCAAGGTTTCAGGGTATGCTTTAATCCTCAAGTTAAAGAAAAAGTGACACTTCATTTCCTTGGATGTCAGAGGTACTTTAATATGGTTACAGTGTATGTCTTGACATTTCTCCATTTAAAGAAATCCATTTTACAAGACTTTCTTGGCTGAGAATTCACACCAGGACATCCAGGTACCTGAGGGTCATGATTCTAAAGCCTGGATGGGCGTGGGGCCTCCTCCCATTTGGGATGGAATCTAAACATGGACAGTTTTGACCACCACTGTGACTTATTCTGGGACAAAACTCGGTTGGAAAAACAGTAGTTAAGGCAGAAATGGTTCAATTAAACCATCGTCAAGTGTCTGTAGCATGCTCTTCAGGATGAGTGGCCTGTGGTGTTACTGCTGTGCCTCGGGCATCTCCCCACTATTTATTCTTGTCTGGCTTTGGTTATTTTCTCTGTCCACATTTCTTTGGTCTGTATTCACTGTTTACCAAGGAGAGCTTGTAAAGTGTTTGCTGGTTTGAGGGTCGGTGCATAGTGAAGAAGAGCCAGGGGTGGAGGCCAATGCTGGTAATCCAAGCACTTGGGAGGCAGAGGCAGAGGACGGTACAGTGGAGTCCAGCACGTTTACTTAACAAGTTCTAGGCCAGCCAGGGCAGTATGACAAGACCTTGTTTCAACAAAACAAGGAGTTGGAGCAGAAAACCAACGTGAGGAAAAGTGTGGAAAGCCTTCAGTGGAATCTGAAGATGTGCTAGTTTGTCTTTCCACCTCCATTGCCTTTTTCTCTCTCCAGAGGGCGTGTGATGCAGACACCCACTCTGTAAGGCACACAGGAGACACATGAGCTCTGATGCACTTTCTTCTACAGCTGCTGTAGTCACTAGGCCCCTCTCTGTCACGTGACCTGAGCTACTGTGACTGCCGCCTCCCATTGTTTATGTGCACACAAGTACTGTACATGCACTTATATATGCATTTTTCCTAGTGTCTCAGTGAACACGCACATGTGTTAGATGTGTGTGCAGGTCAATATTAGAAATCACACCCTCCTCCCTTGTTCTTCCTCATCATCGAGGCACAGTCTTTTAGACAGACCCAGAACTTATCAGTCTGACTGGTCTGTCTAGACACCTTACTTGGGGATCCCCTGCCTCTGCCTTCTGAGCTCGAATTACAGGGAGGTTGCCACGCCCACTTGGCATTTAGGTTTCTGGGGACGCAAACTCCAGTCCTGTGCTTATAGCACATGCCGTACCCATCAGGCTATCTACTCAGCCCGACTACTGTGACTTTTAACTGTGCTCTTGTGTCCTGTGCGAAGGGCCTCTGTGTGTCAGGAGCCTTGTCAGGACATAGGGCAACAGGCATTCTTAACTGAGTCTTCCTTTTAAATGATTGCTGGGGTCCGATGTGTTTTGCACGCATATTTATCTCCAGTTATTTCTAATTGTAGTGTGTATGTGTGTTTGTGTGTTTGTGTGTGTGTGTGTGTGTGTGTGTGTGTGTGTCTGTGTGTGTCTGTGTGTCTGTGTCTGTGTCTCTGTGTGGGTACTTGCTGAGGCCCAAACTGGGTATGAGGTTCTCTGGGGCTGGAGTAGTAGGGGTCATGAGTTACATCCGGGGTATTGAACTCTGATCTCCTGAAAAAGCAGTAATTGCTCTTAGGGGCTGAGCTGTCTCTCCAGCCCCACCTCCAGTTTCAGTTTTTCAGGAGAAATTCTTATAAAATGTATTTCATTCTGAGGAAATGTATTTCATTCTTCTGGCTTCTGAACTTGAACATTTTAGAGACATCGTCATTGTGCTTACACAGAACAACACACCTCCCTTCTGAATTGCTCATCTTTAAGCTTTGTCATCAGAACCCTGCTCCATTAGGGCTCCACATCCTTAGCTTAGGAAGAGAACTAACCCTTGAATGAGGTGTGTTTCTATCCCAAAGACTGTCATAGAGCCACCGAGGACGTTTGCCCGCTGTGTGGCTAGGTAAAGAAATCAGTTTTATGGTGATGTGAAGGGCCCTCTTGAGTGGTGTAGCCTGGGAAAAAGTACTGTGTTCCAGAGTATCCATGCCTGAGTGATCCATGACTTAATAGGCCCCCATGCTATGAGCAGGGTGTAGCTCTGTCCTCAAGGTATCTGAACTTTGGCTGGAAAAAAGGAATACGCAAATCCAGTGAGACAGGGGAAGGCTTTCCAACATCCAATGTCCCACGAACACATGGTGTATTTGAAGACGTTGGAATAATCAGGCTATTTGACTGACTTTTAAAAATTTTTTATTTGTGTATGTGACAGAGACAGAGAGAAAGAGAGAGGGGGGAGGGAGGGAGGGAGGGAGGGAGAGAGGGAGGGGAGAGGGGAGAGGAAGGAAGAGGGGAAAGGGATCCTTGGATTTTACTTCCTCCAAAATTCTCCAGTGAATGAGGGCATCAAAGACCTCTGAAGTCTTTAAAATGTGCTGAGAGCATTTTGTTTCCAGGGGAAGATTTATATTCTCCCAGCCTTTTCAATCCTGTTTTCCTATCTTATATGCTATAAACCAAACCTCATTCAGGAAAATAAAAGATGAATACGAGCTCTGAAAGAATACAGAGTGGGGACACTCAGCTGAAATGGCCATAATTTCTTCTAGGGGAAGAAAAAAAAATTAAGCATGTGGTGAGAAGCATGAGAATGGGATTCTCTGGGTTGCGACAAGCTTACAAACTAGCTGCGGCAGCTGTGGCAGTGGAAACGTCTGGTCAGGAAACCAAACGCTGCAGACAGTGGGGTTGAGCACCTTGGGGTCTGTACAGACATTGGTAAGAGGGACAGAGTGGCTCCACAGCCAACTGGAAATGGCTATGTCCATCATGTGTGTTGTGGGTAAAGCACTTAGCAAGTTCCTGGTGCCTGGACCTGCTTAGCAAGCAACCTCTCTCATCTCTGCCTCTACCATCATCATCAACTTCCTTCTGTCTTGAATAATAAGCCCATAATTTAATACCAAGGCTTGCTTTAAAATCATTTTAAGGCACCAGCACTTTACAATTTATAGATTGTCGTGGGGGAGGACTCTAAGGAGAAAGGACACCATGACCAGTGTCTACTGAAGACAGCCCCAGAGCTACTGAACAGTGGTGCCCAGCACTGTGTATGTAGTCTACCTTTAAATTTTAATTCAAGTGTGCACCCTCACTGCCAGTGAGTTTGTGTTTTGCTCTGCTTTGCAGGGTAGCTGAGGTTGTCTCAGCGGCAAAGAACCACTTCCTAAATTTAAGACAGTCTCCTTCGGTGGGGAGAGGGTGGACAGGTGCCGTGTTGTCTGCTTTTTATCTTCAGGCTGTGACCTCCACACAGATAGCTTCGTTTGCTCTACAGCCTTACCACGCACAATCCTGCGGCTGACTAATTATGGTGGCAAGTAGGACGTTTTGGGGACTGGCTTCATATTCAAAATAATCCTGGTTTGCAAACGTGGGAGGGAAGCTGGGTCTCTGGAGAGCACCATGTGTTGGCCTAATCAGAAGATGCTGAAATGGAAAGCTGTTGGAAGAGAACATCACATGCCATTTACTCACCAGCCCACACATTCACAAGTACCTTCCTGGAAGCCCGGCTGTGTTCTTTGTGTGGTGGCCTTTTAAATGTCAGCCTGCAGAAGGGTTTCTGTTTTTAGTTAAGACTGATCTCTGAGGCAATCAGATAATAGTTTAAAGTCATAGCTCTCACTCGCTAAGCACTTGCAGTGCATTGATGCTGGGATCTATACTCTCTTTCCATTGGCTCTTTCCACTCGTGCAAAGGACCTATCAGAAAGAACATAATTACCAGCATCTTAGGGGAGGACACTGAAGTCACAGGAAGTGGGTGAGATGCAACTGAACCTGGGTCTGTGTGACTTCAAACTTGTGTTCTGAACTTCATCAGAGAACTCCATGTGCGTATCATGGGGTGCCTTTGCTACTGAAAAGGTGTTTTATTGTGAAGACAAAGAAGGTGGGGTCCTTAAATTGGGTACAGATTCAGATTAGATTCGGTAGGTTCATTTCTCTTATTTCCCCTAACTTACCTTTAAAATATTTTTAAAAAGATGGTTTTGGTTTTAGTTTAGTGCTATTTCATGTGCATGCCTTCAGGCTGACATGTCTCTAAGGGGTAAGGAGCGGGAAGGTGAGGGACATGGCGGGGAAATGAACACAGCCTGCAGTGAGCACCATGTGAGCGTGTACACAGCATGCAGTGAGCATCTCATGAGCGTGTACATAGCGTGCAGTGAGCATGTTGTGAGCGTGTGTACAACATGCTCACTGCATATATATATACATATACACACACACATATGTATACACTCATGCATATATATGTATATTCATATATATTAATGTGTACAATATGATGTTTTAGGTAACATATTTGTCAACTGAAGTGTCAACTTGACTCAATCTTAGAAGGATCCTTGGGCAGTGGTGGCGCATGCCTTTAATCCCAGCACTTGGGAGGCAGAGGCAGGTGGATTTCTGAGTTCGAGGCCAGCCTGGTCTACAGAGTGAGTTCCAGGACAGCCAGGGCTATACAGAGAAACCCTGTCTCGAAAAAACAAACAAACAAAACAAAACAAAACACCCCCAAAACCCCAAACAAACAGAAAAAGGATCCTCAGTTGAAGAATTGCCTGCGTCATAGTGGTCTGTAGGCACATTTATGGGGCATTGTTTTGGTTATTCATTGAGGTAGAAGGGTGCAGTCCACTGTGGGCAGGGCCATTCCTAGGCAGGTGGCCCTCAGCCGTACAAAAAGAAAGCTAGCTGAGGATGAGCCTGTGAGAGGCTAAGCCAGAGATGGAGCCAGCAGAGCAGCGCTCCTCCCTGGCTCTGATTCAGGTTCTTGCCCAGAGTCCTGCCCTGATTTCCCTCAGTGATGGACAGTAACCCGGAAGTGTAGAATGGATTAAATGTTTTTTTTTCCCCTAGTCCCTTTTGGTCAGAGTGTTTTATCATGGCAACAGGATGAAACTAGGACGGGAAATGCTGAAGAGACGTCAGGTGCACAAGTGTCACTGTACATGTTAATCATGGTTTGTCAGGAGAGCACTTTCTAATAGCTTGGACATCTCTGTGTGTCTGATGTATTATCTTCTTGATATAGAGTGGAGCTCTGGAAAGATCCTGTGCCCTTGACTAGCACAGAGGTATCATGCACCTGCCCAACCCCTTCAGATAGGAACTGAACCCACAGCTTCATTCATAATAGGCAAATGCTCTCCCAGTGGGCTTCCATAGCCCTGCACATCACAAGGCTTTTTACATCTCTGTGTGACTGTGAGTGTGTGTGTGTGTGTGTGTGTGTGTGTGTGTTCATATGTGAAAGTGTGCTTGTGTGCCATGGCATGTGACTGTGTGAGGACAACCTTGAATTGATACAAGAATTTTTTTGTTGTTTATTAATATCTATGCCAGGTTAGCTGGGGCTTCGCTTACCTCTACCTCCTGTCTCTTTGTAGAAGTGCTGGGGTCGTAGACACTTGCTGCCACACACTGATATATGTGTGTTCTGGGAATACAGACTCTGGTCCTTACATTTGTGCTGCAAGTGCTTTACCCAACTGAGCCGTCTTTCCAGTCCCCACCCCCAGCCCCTTTTCTCAGTTTTGCGTGCTTATATAGTGTTGCTTGGTTTGGTCACAGCTTATCTATGCGTCCTTACTTTTGCTTTGGGTATCTTATCTGTTGCATCTTAAATTTTGTTGTTGCTGTTTTATCAATGAGTATTGGCTCTTTTTCCCTGCCCAATTCTAATATGGAGTATGACGCTGAAGCTCTGGGAAGGTGACAAAATGCCTGATCTTTCAAGTTAACAGAGCCCTTTGCACTCATCAATCAGCACTAGTGTTGAATTCCTTTAGCCAATGCTGGGTAAACCTATTTGCTCACCTGGACAGCATGTCTGACCCAGGCAGTTGATGCTATTTCTGTTGATGAGTTAGAATCACTCATTGCTCATGATCTAAATCAGGGTCATTCTTCTGATGGATCAGGGAAGCACTTTTCCTCCCCAGTGCCTTTTATCTGTTGATTGGTTCTTGTGGCTAAATGGGATCTGGGAATGAGTGATTTGTGGCTAAGGTAGGAAGAACTTTGAGCAAGAACAGCCACTGAGAGTCAATGGGCAGACAGACTGTATTCAGTGTGGAGACTGCCACCAGGGTAGCTGAAGCTCAGAGATAAGAGTGGGCTGTATGAGTTGGATATGACTCTCACTGTTGTTATTTTGTACAAACTACAAAAGCCATTGTGCATTCCTAAGGCTGGAGAGATTAGTGGCTGGTCCCTCATTTTACACATGGGAAACCCTCTTAGCAAGTCAGTAACGTTCTGAAATCCTATTGCTTTGAGCAAGCCAAGGTGTCAGGAAGGAGTTAGGTTAGCTCTAGGTAGCAACATCTGCATAACAGTAGGGGCTTTCCTCTCTCCTGGGATTGCTCTGGAGTCGTTTGTAGTAATGAACCTATCTATCTCTCTGTATTATAGCCATCAGATTAGCTTCAGGAACCATACTGGTGTGATTAGTTTAAACTGTTAAGACCCATGGAAACCGTTGAGTTCGCCAGGCATGTCTGCTGTGCGGCACGCTTAAGATTCTTCACTGAGTAGTAATTGTAGTAACTGCTGCCCTGCTCTTGTGGTGCTTATGAAAATAATAATTTGCGCTTCAAACATCTCTTTCTTTGAGTTGCTCAAGTGCCTTGCAAGAATGGCTTACTGATCCATCCTTTGAGATGGTAGATAGGGTGGCTTCCAGTAGAGCAGCCCAGCAGGAGGTGGGGACACGCCAGGAGCTCTGAGAATCCAACCCAAAACCTGCTTCCAGCCAGACAAGATACTTGCTAGAATGACTGCTTGTGCTTTTGAGGTTCATTTTATTGGCTTAATAGAAGTTTACTAAGTTTACATACAGTAGATATTGTGGAAGATGATTAAGGAAAGATGGGGCAGCCCTTTCTGTAGGCCCTGACGCATCCATCCGATTGTGAGAGATTGTTGACTTGCAGCTCAAAGCTTCCCCACTAGATGATGCTACCTAGACAAGAGTCCTCCTTCATGCAGGGAGGGGTGCGTTTAAAGAACAGCCCACATCTCCATGGCTTCTGAAATGCTCGAGGAAGCAATTGACACGTTAAAGAACGACCCACAAACCACAAGAAACTTAAGAAGAAGGAAGACCAAAAGGTGGACATTTCATTCCTTCTTAAAAAGGGGAACCAAACACCCGCAGAAGGAGTGGCAGAGATTAACTATGGAGCAGAGACTGAAGGAAGGACAAGCATATAGCTATCTCCTAAGAGGCTCTGACAATACCTGACTAATACAGATGTAGAGGCTCACAGCCATTCATTGAACTGAGTGCATGGTCCCCAATGAAGGAGTTAGAGAAAGGACCAAAGGGGCTGAAGGGTTTGCAGCCCCATAGGACAAACAACAATATGAACTAACTAGTACCCTCAGAGCTCCCAGGGACCCAACCACCAATCATGGTGGGACTGAATGTTCTGGCAGCATGTGTATAGTAGAGGATTGCAAATTCGATCATCAATAGGAGGAAAGGACCTCGGCCTTGTGAAGGTTCTGTGCCCCAGTGTAGGGGAATGCCAGGGCCAATAAGTGGGAGAGGGTGGGGTGGCAGACATGGGGATGGGGGAGGCAAAAGGAGTTTGTTCTTGTTGTTTTTGTTTGTTTGTTTGTTTGTTTTTTTGGAGGGAAACCTGGGAAAGGGAAAATTTACATGTAAATAAAGAAAATATCTAATTAAAAAAAAAAAAAAAAAAGAGCATCAAAACACTGCCCACAAACCCAGCTGTAGGACTCAATGCCATCTTGCTCCAGAAGGATTTACACAGGAGATACTTGACAGTGGCCCTTGCCTTGGAGGGGTGGAAAGCCTAGTGGCCCTGAGTTACAGCAGCATACACCGGCTAGGCCGCTTCACCAAGTCAAGTTGTGGGTGGGTATGAATGCAGCTTTGATGGGTCTGGGAAGAGTTCTGTATTTTGAGAATGACTATGGCTGCTTTGCCCTTTGGGATTCCCCTTGGCAGTGGCCCTGTGGGGTGTGGGATAGCACTCCTGGCAGGGTGTCATGTCTCAATCATGTGATGCAATGGTATCGACTCTTCCAAAGTTAGTCTGGAAAATTCAGGCATAATGGCTCACTTCTCTGTCCAATATGACTTGCACTAACTCCATCCTTCTGATTTTTCTCCTGCCTCTCTTTTCCCGTCCCCTACCCTCCTCATGCTGATAGGCTGCCACCCCTACCCTTCCTCATGCTGATAGGCTGCCACCCCTACCCCTCCTCATGC
>JADRCD010204036.1:15452-31910 GCA_019843815.1 Montemys delectorum
TACCCTTCCTCATGCTGATAGGCTGCCACCCCTACCCCTCCTCATGCTGATAGGCTGCCACCTTTACCCTTCCTCATGCTGATAGGCTGCCACCCCTACCCCTCCTCATGCTGATAGGCTGCCATCCCTACCCTTCCTCATGCTGATAGGCTACCACCCCTACCCCTCCTCATGCTGATGGGCTGCTTGTCTTAGTCAGGGTTTGTATTCCTGCACAAAACATCATGACCAAGAAGCAAGTTGGGGAGGAAAGGGTTTATTCAGCTTACACTTCCACATTGCTGTTCATCACCAAAAGAAGTCAGGACTGGAACTCAAGCAGGTCAGGATGCAGGAGCTGATGCCGAGGCTATGGAAGGGTTCTGCTTCCTGGTTTGTTCCCCTAGCTTATTCAGCTTGCTTTCTTATAGAACCCAGGACTACCAGCCCAAGGATGGCACCACCCACAATGGCTGGGCCCTCCCCCTTGATCATCAATTGCCTTACAGTTGGATCTCATGGAGGCATTTCCTCAAGTGAGGCTCCTTTCTCTGTGATAACTCCAGCTTGTGTAAACTTGACACACAAAACCAGCCAGTTCACTGCCAGAACAGAAATGACCACCAAATGGAAGGCGAACTCCTCTGGGTTCCTCATCATAGTGTATACTTTAATTAAAATAAAAGCAAGATAAGATTAAAAATGGGACACAGACCATTATACTTAGTAGGGTCCTATAGACAACATTTGCTGATGTATTACTGTTTGAAAGTGCAGGGTTGGGGATTTAGGCCCATTGACAAGAATCCTGGCTCTACTGATAACTGGTTGTTTAGCCTTGGATTTGCCAGTTTCTTTGCTTATAAAACAAAGAGGTTAGTTGCCTTGTGTGTTATTTTGTTTGTTTTGTTTGATTTTTTTCAAGACAGGATTTCTCTGTGTAACCCTGGCTGTCCTGAAACTCACTCTGTAGACCAAGCTGGCCTCAAAGTCAGAAATCCACCTGTCTCTGCCTCCCAAGTGCTGGGATTAAAGGTGTGTGCCACCACTGCCTGGCTAGGGTTATTGTAAAGATTAAATGAGAGTGTATACAAATCTGAAGCTCAGAGTGAAAATGGAGTGTCAGTTAATTTGACTGTCAGTATCCTCTAGTGTTCTATGGATGTCACTGTCCATGCTTGTGGATACTAATTCTTAGGTTCACCCCTCATTTGTCCTGTGGTTATGGTTAAGTAGGTCTAGTTACCCCCAGGTTGTCTTCAGTGTGTCCAGTGATGGCTGAGGATCTCGGTTGGAAATCTTGTGTTTTGGGTTCTGAGCTAACGAGGCTTAGAGTGTTCTTCAGGTTCACGCATCTGTATATTTTGTAGGAGACGTGGTAACACCCAGGAGTTACTACATTAAGTATGCATAGGTAGCCGTAGAAAATGGACATTGCAGGACCATTTACGCATCCCTGCATTCTTGGGGCTCCTTCTTTCTGTCTGCTGTTTCCTAGCTCTTGGTGACATGGTGGTGAGCAGAGCAGGCAGGGAGAAGGTAGGAGCTGACCGTGACTTGCTCTCTAGATCCTTGGGCTCTGAACCCCAGCTTACACTGTCTTCTCCCACATGGGCTTCCTGCCTTATCCAGAAGAGTACAGTCTCCTAGTAGTAATACACTACTTCTGCCTCTTACATATTTCTGTCCTCTTCCCCCCCGCCCCCGAAAAGATCCCTGAGTCTTGGAAGGAGGAGATGTGACGTAGATGTCACAGTTTTGAAGGAAAACTTGGCTAGAGGCTGAAGAACTTAACTTTTATAATCTTTCCATGTGAAAGAATACCGTTTTGTACTTGGGGGGTGGGGGATGGGGTACTCTTAAGGCCAGACCAGCCTGAAGTTGACAACATAGGCCAGGCTAACCCTAGCCTCCTGGCATTTCTCCTGTCTCAGCCTCATGAATACTAACATTACAGGTGTGAACCACAATGCACAATTTGTCAAAAATAAATAAAAATAAATAAAAATATTTTTTTTCTGAAGAACATGGGCTGCTTTCTTAATTCTTAACTCTTGTAAAAGTTGCTAATAGTCAGAGGCTAAGAAGGGCTTTTCTGCCTGTGTAAGATGCAAATGAGATACATTTTTGGCAGCCAAGACTCCAGCCTTAATGTCAGCTCTTTGTGAATCAAAAGCAGCCAATACTGTGTAAGTCCTCCCCTGACTGGCGTCCTCACTGAAATACCAGCTGACTCTGTAATGGGCATGACTGCTTTGATATGAAGATCAAGTCAATATCTCATGAAAAAAGATTCGCTGTCTACCCTCCGTTCCTGAGAAGATGGAGGATGGGACATTCTCACGTCCACTGGACTCAGCAACCAAAATGTGTTAGAATTTTTTAATTGATTCATCCAGAAAGAGTCTATTCCCCACAGAACTCACAGATCTCCATTTATGTAGGAGAGAAAATTGTAGTCTTGTCCCCACGGCTGCTTGAAATTCCATTATTGACACGAGGAGCTCTTTGTTTCTTGTTTTGATACACATAAGATATTGAACTGAGCAAATGCACAAACTCTTATCTTTTTTTTTTCCCCTCCAATAAACCATGAAGCAGCAGCGGAAGTATTTGTTAATTCAAGATTTGTTTTGCTTTGCCACATGGGTTTGGCCGCTAATTTCACCCAGGCCACACAAAACTCCACAGCACAGTCATGTAGAAATAAAGGTTGGATTGTTGAGTGCCAGCTAGGATTTATCTCAGTGACATTTGATGCTGAGGTAGGAGAGAACGAGAGAAAGCAGTCCTGCACTGGGCTGTGATATGCTGGAGGACAGATGTCACAGTGAGAGGCTCCCTTCCCTTTTTAGTCTTGCCTAGTAGCCTGCTGGAGTCTGGAGCCAGCCATACATGAGTGATGTGTCCTGAAGAGAAAACAGGAAATCAGATCCCAAAGTCTCAATGCCGAAGTCCCTGTGCCCAGCACATCACAATGCAGAAGTCCCTGTGCCCAGAATGCCAGCAGGCCTTCTATTTTTAACTTACTTAGTGTTTTAAATAGTTCAAGAGTAACCCAAATAAATTAAATACTTCCAGAAGTGTGATGTTTGATCTTCATTGTCAACTTGATCTGGAATCATGTAGGAGAGGATCCTGAGAGGAGTCTACAGCGATGGGAAGACCTGCCCTAACTCTGGGCAGTGTCATCCCATGGGCATGGGGAAAAGGAGGAAGTAAGAGGAAAACCTTTGTTCTCTCTGCTCTGTTTCGTGGTCTGATACCGAAAAAACCCGCCTCATACTCGCTCCTCCCTCCAAAGGGTCAGCCATGCCTTCTTAAACCATGAGCCCAAATAAACCACTTCTTTTTGAGTTTCTTCTGCCAAGTATTTGGTTACAGCAAAGAGAAAAGTAACTTAGTGGGAAGGACATGAGATGGGCTAGAAATTCGTATTATCAGGGCATTATCAGGAACGATGGATTTCTGGTCCCTTCGCTTTTATATGGACACCACTGAGTTGTCTGTGGTTGGGAAGCTGTCCCTGAACAGGAGGCTCACTGAGGACTGTCTCCAGACCCAGTTGTTGGGGACCACTCCAGTTACTCTGTAAAGTGCCCTGTGTAAGGTACTCTGTATGCCCTGATTCATATTTAATTTTTTATGCAGTTTGATGACTTTGCTACAGTGAGATTGTATTTCCTGAAGGAGAGGGAAATATGACTCTAGTTTCATGTCAAGATTGTAAGCTCCATTCAGCTGTGAGGAATCTCAGATCCAAGTTTATAGCTCACCTCTAGCAAAGCATTAATAATTGTACAGTGAAGGCCATGGGGCCCGAGTCTGTTCCCAGTATCTTCTTCCCCTTCCCCTTTCTCTTTGCTGTTGATCATTTCAAAGTTTCCATCAGTCCACTTAGGAGTTTCCTGGGGTGTAATCCTACACTGGATGTTTGCATGTACCAGGCAAGTAATGTGATAGCTCACCCAGCTCCTGGGAATACAGCTGACATCACTGGGGGCCATTCAGGAATGAGGAGCCTTTGTTGTCCAATCTTTCAAGAGAAGTCAGGGATCTGGAGGCATATGTAAATGTCACATTTTTAAGATATGGGCAGCTATGGGTATGTATGTAGTACATCTGTAAAAGATAGACATTGTTTATAGTTTTTCCTTTGTGCGTATATGTGCTTTCATATATTTGAGGACAGATGTATACGAGCATGCACGTAGAAGCCAGAGGACAGCCTCAGATATGGTTCCTCAGGTGCTCGCTACTGTCCTTGCTCTTGTGTAGAAACAGGGGCTCTCAGTGGCCTGGTGTTTGCTAAGTAAGCTGAGGTGGTTCACACTAAAACTCCAGTTGTCCACTTGAAAACACCTTCCCGCTGCCACCAAACCCATCTTAAAAAAAAAGAAAGAAAGAAAAAGAAAAAGAAAGGTGCTGGGCCAGCCTGGGGCAGTAGTTCTGCAAAGGAAGCACTTTAGTGGCCAGCCATCTCTGCAGCACCCCATGCCTCTCACCTGGTGCCCTCTCCAGGCTGGTACTCTTACTTCATCAGCCTCTGGCACCCTCTGCTTTTCAGGCTTCTTCTGGGAGCCACCTACTCATCACAGAATTGGCTGACCAACATGGCTCCCTTAGGATTAGGACAGACATATGTTTTCATTGACCAAGTACCATTTGTAGTCAGCAAAAGCTGTCAATCGATTCTGCAAGTTCAAAAACAAAACAAAACAAAACAAAAACAAAAAACAAAAACAAAAAACAAAAACAAACCCAGTTGCAGGTTTTCTAAAGATGCCATCAGGAGTCTATCCACTGTGTAGACATACTCTAGATTCTTAGGTCTTGCTAATGAGTTCCTCCAACCCATGACCCCTAGACTCTGGAGGACAGACCAAAATGTTTGTGTGCCTGACATTCAGTATGGGCGCTCTCTTTTTCTGCTGTAGTGAGAAACGTCCTTCTGGACTCATATCTGTACTCCCCAAGGAGCCTTGTGCTGAGACTGGATCCTTCTAGATGAGAGATTTGGGGACTTTGACATCAATACTTCCCAAAGAATCGCTAGTGAGAAAATATCACTCACATACAAAGAACCAAGGAATTTGTGAGATTAAAAATTAATTTGTTTTGATATTATGTACCTATATTTTTCCTGTGTGTTAAATCCTACCATTGGGTATATTTATTTAGTATAATAGAAAAGAGCTAACCTTTTCAGGGTTCTCTCATCTCTCTTCATGACTTAACTTTAAGAACTGAGCCACCCCTTACTTGGTAACTGGGTGGGAGTTAGGTGTATGGGATAGGGGAATAGAGAATGAGGATGGCCTAGGGCTCAGGTGTAGCTGAGGATGCCCAGTCTCAGTGAGGCCTTTGCACAGAGCATATGTCCTCACTTGAAAGAGATTTATTCAAAAGCTGTTTGGAGCAGTTCTGGGTTTGAGGGGAGTTTGACCTTTTCTTCTCTTTGAGAGAATGTATTAATTTGAGAAACGAAAGACCTTCTTGTTAGTGGGCCTGAATTCAGCAAATAGGCTGGAGGAATACCCCATGGGGTGAAGGACTTACAGAACACAGATGAACTCATGTACCTCTGACCTATTTTATGTGAGTGCCTCCAAGTCTACATTTGGGGCCTGGCTACACATTTTTTTTTCCCCAGAGATTGACCCTTTGTGTCTTCCTGATGCCTAGAGCAAGGTAGCCTCTCTTCTATTGGAAAGTATGTCTATGGGCCACCTCTCTGCTAATCACATGAACACTTCCTCTATTCTTCCGAGGGTTTTATAGCGCTTCGACTGGTAGGAGAGTACTGGCGTGGGATGCTTATAGAGGGTTGTCTCTTATCCATTTGAAATGTCATGTGCTTAAGTGATGTTACTTCTGTTGCATGTATTTTTATGTCCTACCCACCTTAAGTTGACCGCACTACCAGCCCTCACCTGGCTTCCCTTGAATCCTCGGACAGAAGACACATTTACACAGTTTGTTCCTTTTTCACTTGCCTTCTTAGCACAATTTCTGGGTGCTCCATAGTCTCTCCTGCCTGGAGAAGCATGCTCTTAATGATATTTTTATTTCAGTCTTTTCTACCTGCCCTAAACTTGAATTGTTAAACTCCCCTGACCACCTGCCTGTAGGAGCAGCCTGTGTGGCCACTCTGTCTTGAGATCTCACATGGTTGCCTGGTTCTCCTCTCTCCTAAGCATAGTGAACTTTGTTCTCCTTCCTTGCATCTGTCTGCATCCTCCCAGGACCTGGAAGTCCTGCCTCTACCTTTCATCCAACAACTGGTCCAAGGCTTTCTTTACTGACAGCTCAAGAACCAGGTGGGGAACAAGACCTTGGCATCAGACCCTCCCCTACACACTTCTGAAAAGAAATTATCTAAGGAAGAGATCCTAGTGGTTCATGAATTCATAGTGTCTCAGACTTAGTCATTGGGGTGTAGTCTTACAGGCTCTACTCTGAGCCAGTGTAAGTGCTCAAGATGGTTGACAAAAAGGCCGGCCCTGTGAGAGCTTACACTCTTCCCTCCAACCATAGCACAACAAAATGAGGCAAGAGAATGTGACCCAAGGTATGAGAGTGGAGGAGCACCAGCCGGAAATGGAGCTGGGCATGTGTGAGGGGAGTGTGGGAGAAGGCCATTTAGCATGGTGAGGTCACAGCAAGTATCTCTGAGGTGACACTGAGTGACAACCAAAAGTGTGACTTTAGAAGTCATCTCTGCCACCTCTACTGGGAAAGGCTGCAGAAGGGCAGGGTGGAGACCATGGTCCACTCAGAAGGGCAGGGTGCAGATCAGCGTTCCCCTAATACATCCACTGCAGGGGCACTCAGGGCATTCCTAGCAGCATGGTAGCAATGGGCATGCCCATTTGGAGTATATTTTGAAAGTAGGAATACTATAGTTGCTGTTAGATGTTAGGTATAGCACTTTTAGAGAGATTTTAGAAACCACTTGACTCATATGAAGGCTGTGAGATGAATGTAGGTGGCTATGGCTGCAGTAAGGGACAGTGTCCATGGTCCTGTTACATTGGAAGATTAAAGTACAACTTAATCTAAGCTGACTGTGTCTACACATTTGGCCTGAGAGCTTCCAACATGTATTCTTAAATATTCAGGCTCATTGATTTTACAGATGAGAGGCTCAAGAGCCTGAATGAAGTTCACTGACTTCTCAAAGGTCATTCAGGAGCAGGAGAAGAGCCCAGGCTTGTTTGTTTGTAACCAGTGTTCTTTCATTATGTCTGTACTTGAACCAGGAATAACTTTCCTACTTTAATGTCACTGAATATCACCAAAGTAGACTGTTCTCCCCCTGGCCACTGTAGGGCAGCATGGGAGTTCATTCTGCTCATCAGATGCCATTTTCTTAAAATTATGGGCCTCAGCTGCTCCACAGATCTCTGGAATCAAGTGTCCCAGCTGCTCCACAGGGAGCCTCAGTTTTCCCAGCCACTACACAGATTGCAGGCCTCAGCTATCCCTGCCATGCAGTAAGAGGGTGGGAAGGGGCACAGCCTCCTTGCCAATTTCCTGGGTCACTGCTGTGAAAAGGAAGAGAAATAGAGAACATGTCTAGGAAATAGGAACAACCAAGGGCTGTGCTTGGCTTTAAGCCCTAGCTGGTTGGCTCAGTCTTCACAAGGCACAGCAAGGGTGTGTGTGAGGGGAGTAGAGAGCACTTGCAACTATCCATCGCTGCTCTTTATGGTTCATTCAGTGGCAAGACTTTCGTTGTATTGCTAGATTCAGAGATGGCATTTTCCTCTCTCCAAAATGAAATAGAACCTGGTGTATGGAATAATTTAATATATTAGATAAGTAAGGTATTGCCAGAAAGAGGAATGTTGAGAAAATTAGATATCTGGGGGAACATCAAGCTTTATTTCGATCTCATATCACTGACGAAAATAAAAATCTACATGGATTAGAATGTAAATGGAAATAGTCATAAAATAGGCTCAAAGGAAATTTAGTGAATATTTATTTGATCTCAGAGTAGGGAAGAACTTTGAAAGTTTAAAACAAAAAAATAAATAGGGAAAATTTCAGGTAACATTTATTATATGCAAAATTAATACATAAGCCAGAACAATATTTCCAGTAAATATTGAACACACGCTTATTAACCTTAATGAACATGTGTACACATGTGTGTAACATGTATATGCAGCATACATGTGTATAGAATATATGTATTAAATAGAACATAGAGCTGAGAGAAATAAAACATAAAACCATAAATATAGTGAGCAACTTGCCAGGAAAGGCAAAACTTTCTTAGAAGTAAAAGAAAACAAAAGCCAAACAGAAATGATGGTGTTTTTTTGTTTTTTGTCTGTTTTTTTTTTTCTTTTTGTCAAATTGATGAAGGTTAATAGGAAGAGAGTGTGGTTCAGTGGTAGATCCCTGATGCCATAAGAAACAGAACAGAACAGAAAAGTTAAAGATTAAATATATTTTTAGTTCTTGCAGCTAGCATGATTATCACATATTTTTATGTACTCATAGAGTAAACTTTAGATGACATACTGCTGACAATATTGTGAAAGACAATATTGAAACAGGCTTAGCAACCTGGGGGTATTGATAGCCATTAGGCTCTTTGTCAAATCTGGGGGAGAACTCTAAAGCATGAAATGTTAAGATCTGAGCAAAACTTACGTAAGGGACAAGGATGGGAAATAATCTAAGTATCTAGTCATAATGCATGTAGGGATATTTTGCTGTGTGCACATTGAGATGAGGTCTCTGGTGGTTCGTCCCTGTCGCCTGCGCATGTTCTTTGCCGCCTTTGACTTGTAGACATTTTGGAAGCTTGTTGCTAAATCTCTGCCTGCGTCCTCTCCGATTTGTTCAGTGGCAGCATGTTACAGCCCACTGAACAAATAAGGTAAGGCCCACACTATCACAAATATCTTGCCATGTACATACACAGTTAAAAGCAGAAAAAACACAAGTTATAAGTCCTAACAGCCAAAGTAGACAGAGCCTATATTTTAATATCTTCTGATTATTGGCTAATGAAGTCAACTTAGGGAATATTGCCTAGTTGTTACTTCTGACTAATGAAAAATTCGAAACAGATTATGCTCATATATGCTCTGTGTGTACATACCTGTGTGTGCATGTATATGTCTGTACAGCTGTGGATTTGTATGTATGTATATGTGTGTGCACATGTGTATTTGTGCACACATATACTCACAAGTTTTATATCCTAATACTAAGCTCTGAACTTATTCTAATTCACCTTAAAAATTTTAAATTAAAAATTCCATCTCGTAATTTTAAAATAAAAAATTTCCAATTTATCCGATTACAAACATGTTGACTGTGCCAAGGACTCAGGCTTCCCCGTGACAACTGTTGGTAAGGGGCCAGAGCAGCCTGGGCAGTCTTCCTGAATTGTCCCGATGTGCACCCAGTCTCCAGTCACTCAGCTAGTTCAGTTTGCCCTGTGTCAGCTTCCTCTCTGATCAGCCTCCTCTCCAGTTATCATCATTTCCCATCAGCAATTCACAAGTCAGCAATTCACAGCCATGAGAGAATGCCATCGCTGCAGCCTGAGCCTCTTCAATCAGTAGAAAAATGTCAGCCTGTCTCTGGTCTGAACTTATTCCCTTCTCATAGCATTCTGACATTATTTTTAAAAAGCTAGCCCTAGCCCTCTCCATCTGTTTTCCAATCCTGGGAGGAATGATAAATGCAAACACAAGTGCTTGAAAGGATGGTGGGGGGGGGTCCTCTTCCGGGGCACTTGGTGTTTTCTGACAAACTCCAGGGGATTTGAGTTTCTGGTAAAGTAGTTCACTAAGTTGTCTGCTGTGGGGACAGAAGCTCTTAAACCAGGGAATGCCAAACTCCATGTTGGGTGACTTAGACTTTGCAGAAGGCCTTTACTAGATTGGAAAGGCTCCTGCTCTGAGCCCACAGTGCCTATAGCTCTGCTCTGTGTGTGGAGTAGGGGAATTGGCTGACGGTGTCTCTCAAGGCTGACTATGCTACAAGGAGACTGCTTTTACAACACAGTTGAGGCCAAGCCTAACCTCTCAGCTTGTGATGGGTCCTTCTTTCTAGAGTGTTTCTTGCTCAAAGGGAAAGATTCATTGTGTAGCCTCAGTATACTAAGATACATTATGGATTAATAAGGACAGCACATAGCAGATTGTATTTGAAACTTTGTATTCATGAAAGCTTTCTTCATAGAGGTAGCCCACTTTGGAAAATTCAGTGGTAGAGCTTTTCCTGGGTAACAGATTGGAATCTTGTGTCTGTTTGTGCAGATTTTCAAGATGTAGCCCTGTGTGTATATATGTCTGTGAGTGTGTGTGTGTCTGCATGTATATGGAAGTCAGATGTCAACCTTGGGTATCATTTCTCTAGCTATCATCTGTCTCATTTCTTTGTCTCTTGCTTGATGCTTGATGAGTCTACAAGGCTGGGTGGACTGTGAGCCTTAGGGATCTCACCTTTGCATCGCCCCAGAACTGGTGTTACAGGCTGCTGCCAACGTAGCCAACCTTTTTTGTTTTTGTTTTTTGTTTTTTGGGTTTTTTGTTTGTTTGTTTGTTTTTTGAGACAGGGTTTCTCTGTGTAGCTCTGGCTGTCCTGGAACTCACTCTGTAGACCAGGCTGGCCTCGAACTCAGAAATCCCCCTGCCTCTGCCTCCCAAGTGCTGGGATTAAAGGTGTACACCACCACTGCCCGGCAGCACATCCAACTTTTAAAAGTGCTTTCTAGAGATATAATTCAAGTCTTTCTGGGAACACTTTATGTATTAGTTTTGCAGCCTTGAGAAATAGCCTGTTTCATAGTTTTGAACTATACATTTTTATTTCATTATTGCCTCTAGCCTTCCCAAGTGGCTGGAAGCCCAACCCCAGCCTTTCGTGGCACACTGACTCTTCCTATTAGTAATGCACCAGCTTCTCTGCTCCTTGCTCATTTCTCTCAGTCACCTCCCTGCCAAGATCCACCCTGATGTCCTGCCTTGGGGTGCTTAGTGGATAACATCTGTGTGTGTTTTCCATTCTTGATTTTTTTGTTTCGCTTTTTTTTGTTGTTGTTGTTTTTTTGTTTTTTGTTTGTTTTTATTAGATATTTTCTTTATTTACATGTAAATTACTCCTTTCCCAGTTTCCCCTCCAAAAACAAACAAACAAACAAACAAACACAACAAGAACAAACCCCTGTTGCCTTCCCCATCCTCATGCCTGACACCCCACCCTCTCCCACTTATTGGCCCTGGCATTCCCCTACACTGGGGCACAAAATTTTCACAAGGCCGATGTCCTTTCCTCCTATTGATGATCGAATTTGCAATCCTCTACTATACACATGCTGCCAGAACATTCGGTCCCACCATGTTTAGTCCTTGGTTGGTGGTTGGGTCCCTGGGAGCTCTGAGGGTACTAGTAAGTAATTGTTGTTCGTCCTAAGGGGCTGCAAACCCTTCAGCTCCATAGATCCTTTCTCTAAATCCTTCACTGGGGACCATGTACTCAGTTCAATGAATGGCTGTGAGCCTCTACATCTGTATTAGTCAGGTATTGTCAGAGCCTCTCAGGAGATAGCTATATGCTTGTCCTTCCTTCAGTCTCTGCTCCATAGTGAATCTCTGCCACTCCTTCCGTGGGTATTTGGTTCCCCCTTTTAAGAAGGAATGAAATGTCCACCTTTTGGTCTTCCTTCTTCTTAATTTTCTTGTGGTTTGTGAGTTGTTCTTCCTGTATTCCAAACTTCTGGGCTAATAACCACTTATCAGAGAATGCATACCATGTGTGTTCTTTTGTGATTGGGTTACCTCACTCAGGATGATACTCTCCAGATCCATCCATTTCCCTAAAAATTTCATAAATTCATTGTTTTTAATAGCTGAGTAGTACTCCATTGTGTAGATGTACCACAGTTTCTGTATCCATTCCTCTATTGAGGGACATCTGGGTTGTTTCCAGTTTCTGGCTATTATAAATAATGCTGCTATGAACATGGTGGAGCATGTGTCCTTATTACATGTTGGAGCATCTTCTGGGTATACACCCAGGAGTGGTATAGCTGGGTCCACTGGTAGAACTATGTCCAATTTCCAGAGGAACCGCCACACTGATTTCCAGAGTGGGTGTACCAGTTTGTAATCCCACCAGCAATGAGGTAGTGTTCTTCTTTCTCCACAACCTCTCTAGCATCTGCTGTCACCTGAGTCTTTTATCCTAGCCAATCTGACTGGTGTCAGGTGGAATCTCAGGGTTGTTTTGATTTGCATTTCCCTGATGACTAAGGATGTTGAACATTTCTTTAGGTGCTTCTCAGCCATTTGGTGTTCATCAGTTGAGAATTCTTTGTTTAGCTCTGTACCCCCATTTTTAATAGGGTTATTTGGTTCTCTGGAGACTAACTTCTTGAGTTCTTTGTATACATTGGATATTAGCCCTCTATCAGATATAGGGTTAGTAAATATCTTTTCCAAATTTGGTTGCCATTTTGTCCTATTGACAGTGTCTTTTGCCTTACAGAAGCTTTGCAACTTTATGAGGTCTCATTTGTCAATTATTGATCTTAGAGCAGAAGCTATTGGTGTTCTCTTCAGGAAATTTTCCCCTGTGTCTATTTGCTCGAGGTTCTTCCCCACTTTATTTTCTATTAGTTTCAGTGTATCTGGTTTGATGTGGAGGTCCCTGATCCACTTAGACTTGAGCTTTGTACAAGGAGAAAGGAATGGATAAATTTGCATTTTTCTACATGTTAACCGCCAGTTGAGCCAGCACCATCTGTTGAAAATGCTGTCTTTTTTCCACTGTATGGTTTTAGCTCCTTTGTCAAAGATCAAGTGACCATAGGTTCATGGGTTTATTTCTGGGTCTTCAATTCTGTTCCATTGATCTACCTGGCTGTCACTGCACCAATACCATGCAGTTTTTACCACAATTGCTCTGTAGTACAGCTTAAGGTCCGGGATTGTGATTCCACCAGAGGTTCCTTTATTGTTGAGAATAGTTTTGGCTATCCTGGGTCTTTTGTTGTTCCAGATGAATTTGCAAATTGCTGTTTCTAAGTCTGTGAAGAATTGAGTTGGAATTTTGATGGGGATTGCATTGAATCTGTAGATTGCCTTCGGTAAGATGACCATTTTTACTATATTAATCCTGCCAATCCATGAGCATGGGAGATCTTTCCATCTTCTGAGATTTTCTTCGATTTCTTTCTTCAGAGACTTGAAGTTCTTGTGAAACAGATCTTTTACTTGCTTAGTTAGAGTTACACTGAGGTATTTTATATTATTTGTAACTATTGTAAAGGGTGTTGTTTCCCTAATTTCTTTCTCTGCCTGTTTATCCTTTGTGTAGAGGAAGGCCTCTGATTTGCTTGAGTCAATTTTATATCCAGCTACTTTGCTGAAGTTGTTTATCAGGTTTAGGAGCTCTCTGGTGGAATTTTTGGGGTCACTTAAGTATACTATCATATCATCAGCGAATAGTGATAATTTGACTTCTTCCATTCCAATTCATATCCTTTTGATCTCCTTTTGTTGCCTAATTGCTCTGGCTAGAACTTCAAGTACAATATTGAATAGGTAGGGAGAGAGTGGGCAGCCTTGTCTAGTCCCTCATTTTAGTGGACTTGCTTCAAGTTTCTCTCCATTTAGTTTGATGTTGGCTACTGGTTTGCTGTATATTGCTTTTACTATGTTCAAGTATGGGCCTTGAATTCCTGATCTTTCCAAGACTTTTATCATGAAGGGATGTTGGATTTTGTCAAATGCTTTCTCAGCATCTAGTGAGATGATCATATGGTTTTTTCTTTTAGTTTGTTTATGTAGTGAATTACGTTGATGGATTTCCGTATATTCAACCATCCTTGCATCCCTGGGATGAAGCCTACTTGATCATGGTGAATGATCGTTTTGATGTGTTCTTTCATTCAGTTTGCAAGAATTTTGTTGAGTATTTTTGCATTGATATTCATAAGGGAAATTGGTCTGAAATTTTCTTTCTTTGTTAGGTCTTTGTGTGGTTTAGGTATAAGAGTAATTGTGGCTTCATAGAACGAATTTGGTAGAGTACCTTCAGTTTCTATTTTGTTGAATAATTTGAGGAGTATTGGTATTAGGTCTTCTTTGAAGGTTTTATAAAACTCTGCACTAAAACCATGTGGTCCTGGGCTTTTTTTGGTTGGGAAACTATTAATGACTGTTTCTATTTCATTAGCAGATGTGGGACTATTTAGATCGTTGATCTGATCTTGACTTATCTTTGGTACCTGGTACCTGTCTAGGAAATTGTCCTTTTCATCCAGGTTTTCTAGTTTTGTTGAGTATAGGCTTTTGTAGTAGGATCTCATGATATTTTGGATTTCCTCAGTGTCTGTTGTTATGTCTCCTTTTTCATTTCTGATCTTGTTAATTAGTAAACTATCTCTGTGCCCTCTAGTTAGTCTGGCTAAGGGTTTATCTATTTTGTTGACTTTCTCAAAGAACCAACTCTTGGTTTGATTGATTCTTTATATAGTTCTTTTTGTTTCTATTTGGTTGACTCCAGCCCTGAGTTTGATTATTTCCTGTCTTTGGCACCTCTTGGGTGAGTTTGCTTCTTTTTGTTCTAGCACTTTCAGTTGTGCTGTCAAATTGCTGGTGTATTCTCTCTCCAGTTTCTTTTTGGAGGCATTTAAAGCTATGAGTTTTCCTCTTAGGACTGCTTTCATTGTGTCCCATAGGTTTGGGTATGTTGTGGCTTCATTTTCATTAAACTCTAGAAACTCTTTAATTCCTTTCTTTATTTCTTCCTTGACCAAGTTATCATTGTGTAGAGTGTTGTTAAGCTTCCATGTGTATGTGGACATTCTATTGTTTATGTTGTTATTGAGGAGCAGCCTTAGACCATGGTGATCTGATAGGATGCAAAGAATTATTTCAATCTTCTTGTATCTGTGGAGGCCTGATTTGTGACCCATTATATGGTCAATTTTGGAGAAGGTACCATAAGATGCTGAGAAGATATATCCTTTTTTTTAGGATAAAAAGTTCTATAGATATCTGTTAAATCCATCTGTTTCATAAGTTCTGTTATTCTCACTGTGTCCTTGTTTAGTTTCTGTTTCCATGATCTGTCCATTGCAGAGAGTGAGGTGTTGAAATCTCCCACTACTATTGTGTGTGTTGTAATGTGTGCTTTGAGCTTTAGTAAAGTTTGTTTTATGAATGTAGATGCCCTTACATTTGGAACATAGAGATTCAGAATTGAGAGTTCATCTTAGTAGATCGTACCTTTGATGAATATGAAGTGTCCATCCTTATCTTTTTTTACCTCTTTGGAGTGAAAGTCAAATTTATTTGATATTAGAATGGCTACTCCAGCTATTTTATTGGGACCATTGGCTTGGAGAATTGTTTTCCAGCCTTTTATTCTGAGGTAGTGTCTGTCTTTGTCAGTGAGGTGGGTTTCCTGTATGCAGCAAAATGTTGGGTCCTGTTTACGTACCCAATCTGATAGTCTATGTCTTTTTATTGGTGAATTGAGTCCATTGATGTTAATAGATATTAAGGAAAAGTAAATTGTTGCTTCCTGTTAGATTTGTAGTTAGAGCTGGCATTCCGTTCATGTGTCTATCTTCTTTTAGTTTTGTTGGAAGATTACATTTTTGTTTTTTCAGGGATGTAGTTCCACTCCTTGTGTTGGAGTTTTCCATTTCTTACCCTTGAAGGGCTGGATTTATGGAAACATATTGTGTGAATTTGGTTTTGTCATGGAATACTTTGGTTTCTCCATCTATGGTGATTGAGAGTTTTGCTGGGTATAGTAGTCTAGGCTGGCATTTGTATTCTCTTAGGGTCTGTATGACATCTGCCCAGGATCTTCTAGCTTTCATAGTCTCTGGTAAGAAGTCTGGTGTAATTCTGATAGACCTGCCTTTATATGTTACTTGACCTTTTTTCCTTACTACTTTTAGTATTCTTTCTTTGTTTTGTCCATTTGGTGTTTGACTATTATGTGGCGGGAGGAATTTCTTTTGTGGGGCAGTCTATTTGGAGTTCTGCAGGCTTCTTGTATATTCATGGGCATCTCTTTCTTTAGGTTAGGGAAGTTTTCTTCTATAATTTTGTTGAAGATATTTACTGGCCCTTTAAGTTGGAGGTCTTCACTCTCTTCTATACCTATTATCCTTAGGTTTGGTCTTCTCATTGTGTCCTGGATTTCCTGGATGTTTTGGGTTAGGGTCTTTTTGCATTTTGCATTTTCTTTGACTGTTCTGTCAATGTTATCTATGTTATCTTCTGCCCCTGAGATTCTCTCTTCTATCTCTTGTATTCTGTTGGTGATGCTTGCATCTATGTTTCCTGACTTTTTTCCTAAGATTTCTAACTCCAGGGTTGTCTCTTTTTGTGATTTCTTTATTGTTTCTACTTCCATTTTTAGATCCTGAATGGTTTTACTCAATTCCTTCACCTGTTTGTTTGTGTTTTCCTGCAATTCCTTATG
>JADRCD010204037.1:6682-34875 GCA_019843815.1 Montemys delectorum
ATAGATAGATAGATAGATAGATAGATAGATAGATAGATAGATAGATAGATATGTTGAGTGGTATAGAGGTAGGGAGAATCTTGGAAGAGCTGGGGAGAGGAAAGATTGTGATCAAAATATACTGTAGATTTTTTAAAAAAAATTTAAAAAAGAGAAAGGAATAAAAGTTGAGCCTTCATGTGAAAGAACTTCACCTTGACAAATGGAAGTGGTACTGTTTATAAAGGAGTTAAATGGAAGTTATAAAGTTAAAGGGAGGTACCTTTTCCTGTACATGAACAGGCATCAAGAAGTGAGGACCATGGAGCAAAAGAATATTTCTAAAAGATACCTACTCTGAAGGGAGCAGAGGCCCTTGGCCCTGTGAAAGTTCTGGGCCCCAGTGTAGGGGAATGCCTGGGTCAGTAAA
Organism: Montemys delectorum; assembly: GCA_019843815.1. Taxonomy (NCBI): domain Eukaryota; kingdom Metazoa; phylum Chordata; class Mammalia; order Rodentia; family Muridae; genus Montemys; species Montemys delectorum. The sequence continues at coordinate 7,092 of JADRCD010204037.1, forward strand.
CAGGAGAGGGTAGGGTGGCAAGCAGGGGGAAGGGGGAGGGAACAGGGGTTCGTTCTTCTTGTTGTTTTTTGGTTTTTTGTTTTGTGATTTTTTTTTTTTGGAGGGGAAACTAGGAAAGGGGAAATCACATGACATGTAAATAAAGAAAATATCTAATAAAAATAATAATAAAATCACACAAAAATGATAAAAAAAAAAAGATGCCTACTCTGCTAATGAATCAGTCTTTCATCCTCTAGAGCCATGAGGAATAAAGGTCTATTATTTGTAAATCACAAGGCATTTTATTAGCACAGCTTTAAAAAGGCAGATATGCATCATTGTTTTACAACAGTTGACCTTCCAATATATATAGAAATGTATAGAGAAAGCATAGTTCTTCATTAGGGCATTCCACAAACACTACTTGAATTTTTGAACCTAGAACTAGATACTGGAGACACATGTATTACTTTTTCCTCTGAAACAGAGGTTCTCAACCTGTAGGTTGCAATCCCTTTGGTGGTTGACCATTTTACAGGGGTCACCTAAGTCCATCAGAAAACACAGATAATCAATGATAGTAGCAGAATTATAGTCATGAAATAGCAATGAAAATAATTTTATGATCAGAGTCACCAGAACATGAGGAACTACATTAAAGAGTCACAGTATTAGGAAGGTTGAGAACCACTGCTCTAAAACATCTTTCTGTGAGTTACTGTCTAGAAAAATGTTAATCTTTCTAAGATCTATTCAATAGATATTTTCTGTACAGAGATAGATAGTTGGTGAAGCATCAGTACTTTATATTTTTCCTTGTGTGTATAACTAGACTACCATTAACTACTCAAATACTCAAATGTGTTGACTGATTCCAAATCTTCACAGAAAGACTTAACTTTTATTATTTCTTATGTTTTTATATATTTTTATTAGATATTTTCTTTATTTACATGTTATATGATTTCTCCTTTCCCAGTTTACCCTCCCAAAAAACCCCCAAAAAACCCCCCAAACAAGAACAAACCCCTGTTGCCTCCCCTCTCCCTGCTTGCCACCCCACCCTTTCTTATGTTTTCTAATAGAAAATAGTTTTTAAACAATATACTCTGATCACAATTTCCCCTCTCTCATCTCTTTTCAGATCCTCCCTGCCTTCCCAAGTACCTAACTCTATGCTTCCTTCTTTCTTTAGAAAACAGGCAAATAAAGCCAAACAAAACCAGGTGCATGCCTTTTAATCCCAGCACTTGGGAGGTAGAGGGAAGTAGGTTTCTGTGAATTATAGGACAGCCAAGGCTACACAGAGAAAACCTGTCTTGAAAAGAAAAAAAAATCAAATCAAATCAAGCCAAAGCAAAGCAAAGCAAGGCAAGGGAAGGGAAGGCAAAGCAAAGCAAATCAAACCAAACCAAACCAAACCAAACCAAACCAAACCAAACCAAACCAAACCAAACCAAACCAAACCAAACCACCAGAATAGAGCAACAACAATGAGAACACAAAACAGAACAGAAAGAATCAAGACAAAATCCAAAGCAAAATCAAGAGAAACACATATACATGTAGAGACACACAGAAAAACAATAAAAACACAAAATCAGAAACAATAACATGTAAGCATATGATCACTAAGGTAGAAAAGGCCCAGACAAAGCATTATGAGACAAAAAAAGTCTCCAAAATATCATTTAGTTTGTTTTGAGTTGGCTATCTACTGCTAGGTATGGGGCCTGCCCTTACATGAGGATTTTATACCTAATGGGACTGCATTGGAAATAAAGCTAATTTTTCTTTAGCAAATGGTTGTCAATTGGAAGTCGCTGCTGGGTAGGGGTGGAAGCTCATGTCCACTTCTTCCTCACAGTGCTGGGAACCCCCCTCCTGTCTGGATCTGTGCGGGGTCTGTGAATGCTTCTAGAGTCTCTGTGAGTTCATATGTGCACTAATCCTGTTCTATCTGGAAGACCTTGTTTCCTTGGTATTTGCCATTCCTGCTTGCTTTTAGTATCTTTCTGTCTTCTCTTCTGCAAAGTTCCCTGAGCCTTGATGGAGATGTCCCATTTAGGACTGGGTGTTCCAAGGTCTCTTAGTCTTTGCAGGTTGTTGTGAGTCTCTGTAATTGTTACCATCTATTGCAGGTAGTACCTTCTCTGATGATGGCTAAGCAAGACACCATTTGAGTTGTTGGCCAAAGGGTCTTCATGGAAACTCAAACTTACTCAGGCTATTGACAAGGCTATTGGTTGTTCTTCACAAACTGATGGTAAGACCTTATTACCTATATTACCTAGAAATCTCATTGAACACAGAGAAACTTAACTAGTCAATTAGCTAATTAGTGTTCATGGTATTAGAAGGTATTCTGCATGCTATCAGAGGAGAAAGGTAAACACCAAGTCAGCTCCAAATCCTTCTAGCCACACTGGTTTTACAAGCAGTTGCAAATACTACTGTTCATGTAGTAGTGTCCCAAAAGTTGTGGGAATAACCAGTTACTATCTGCTTGGACTTAAGGCTCATTCCATGAGATGAAACCCATATTTGATCCTGCTTAGGAGGCCAAGAACCTGGGACTAGATAGGTTATGGACCTAGGGGACAGCTCTGCTAACGAAATACAGCAATATAATGAATAGCCATTATGCTGGCAACTTTTATGTCAACTTGACACAAGCTAGAGTCATCTCAAGGGAGGGTACCTCAATTGAGAAAATACCTTTGTAAGAGCCAGCTGTAGGCAGGCCTATAGGGCATTTTATTTATTTATTTATTTATTTATTTATTTATTTATTTATAAGAGACAGCATTGGCATGGCTTTATTTGTTTTGTTTTGTTTGTTTTTATTCTTTTTTAAAAAAGATTTATTTATTTATTTTATGTATGAGCACACTGTCGCTGTCTTCAGACACAGCAGAAGAGGGCACCAGACCCCATTACAGATGGTTGTGAGCCACACTGTGGTTGCTGGGATTTGAACTCAGGACCTCTGGAAGAGCAGTCTGTGCTCTTACCCACTGAACCATCGCTCCAGTCTTTTTTATTCTTTTTTTAAAAAAAATTTTAAAAAGTTTTTTTGTCTTGTATTGGCACTTTTTTTTATTAGATATTTTCTTCATTTACATTTTAAATGATATCTCCTTTCCCTGTTTCCCCTCTAAAAAAAAAAAGAAAAGAAAACCCTGTTCTCTCCCCCTACCCCTGCTCACCAACCCACCCTCTCCCACTTCCTGACCCTGGCATTCCCCTACATTGGAGCATAGAACCTTTGAAGGATCAAGGGCCTCTCCTCCCATTGATGACTGGCTAGGCCATCCTCTGCTACATATGCAGCTGGAGCCATGAGTCCCACCATGTGTACTTTTTGGTTGGTGGTTTAGTCCCTGGGAACTCTGGGGGTACTACTTAGTTCATATTGTTGTTCATCCTAAGGGCCTGCAAACCCTTCAGCTCCTTCGGTCCTTTCTCTAGCTCCTTCAATGGGGATCCTGTGCTCAGTCCAATGGATGGCTGTGAGCCTCTAACTGTGTATTAGTTAGGCACTGTCAGAGCCTCTCAGGAGACAGCTATATCAGGTTCCTGTCAGCCAGCATTTGCTGGCATCCACAATAGTGTCTGGGTTTGGTAATTGAATATGGGAAGGATTCCCAGGTGGAGCAGTTTCTGGATTGTCCTTCCTTTAGTCTCTGCTCCATAGTTTGCCTCTGTAACTCCTTCCATTGGTATTTTGTTCCCTCTTCTAAGTAGGATCAAACTATCCACACTTTGGTCTTCCTTCTTCTTGAGTGTCTTGTAGTTTGTGGATTGTATCTTGGGTATTCCGAGCTTCTGGGCTAATATCCACTTCTCAGTGAGTGCATACCATGAGTGTTCTTTTGTGACTGAGTTACTTCATTCAGGATGATATCCTCCAGATCCATCCACTTGCCTAAGAATTTCATGAATTCATTGTTTTTAATAGCTGAGTAGTACTCCACTGTGTAAATGTACCACATTTTCTGTATCCATTTCTCTGCTGAGGGATATCAGAGTTCTTTCCAGTTTCTAGCTATTATAAGTAAGGCTGCTATAAACATAGTGGAGCATGTGTTCTTATTACATGTTATAGCATCTTCTGGGTATATGCCAGGAGTGGTATAGCTGGGTCCTCAGGTGGTACTATATCTGATTTCCTGAGGAAATGCCAAACTGATTTCCAGAGTGGTTGTACCAGCTTGCAATTCCACCAGAAATGAAGGAGTGTTCCTCTTTCTCCACAAAATAACCAGCATCTGCTGTCACCTAAGTTTTTGATCTTGGCCATTCTGATTGGTGTGAGGTAGAATCTCAGGGTTGTTTTGATTTGCATTTCCATGATGACTAAGGATGTTGAACATTTCTTTAGGTTAATATTATATTTTGAGAGTGAAAGAGAATTGATATGAAAGTAGTTATAGTAGTGTAATTCCAGTTTCTTAGTATTATAAATAATGCTGAGATTCTTGTGCATATTTGGTTATATATAGTTTTATAACTATAGAACTATTATTATTATTATTAAAATAAGTACTGTGGAGACAAAATTGTTTTCTGAAAAGTATATTCTGTAAGGAATAAATTAACCCATCTTACCATGTCTACTCATACCAACTCCATACTTACCATTTCCAATACAATTGCAATACCATCTATGGTAATTGAGAGTTTTGCTGGGTATAGTAGCCTGGGCTGGCATTTGTGTTCCCTTGGGCCTGTATGACACCAGCCCAGGATCTTCTAGCTTTCATAGTCTCTGGTGAGAAGTCTGATGTAATTCTGATAGGCCTGCCTTTATATGCTACTTGCCTTTTTCCTTATTGTATTTAAAATTATTTCTTTGTTTAGTGCATTGGTGTTTTGATTATTATGTGACTGGAAGAATTTCTTTTCTGGTCCAGTCTGTTTGGACTTCTGTCAGCTTCTTGTATGTTCATGCACATCTCTTTCTTTAGGTTAGGGAAGTTTTCTTCTCTTCTATCTCTTGTATTCTGTTGGTGATGCTTGCATCTATGACTCCTGATTTCTTTCCTAGGTTTTGTATCTCCAGAGTTGTCTCTCTTTCTGATTTCTTTATTGTTTCTGTTTCCATTTTTAGATTCTGGATGGTTTTGCTCATTTGCTTCACCTGTTTGATTGTGTTTTCCTTTAGTTCTTGAAGGGATTTTATTTCCTCTTGAAGAGCTTCTAGCTGTTTACCTGTGCTCTCCTGTACTTCTTTGAGGGTGCTATTTATATCTTTCTTAAAGTCCTGTATCATCATCATGAGAAGTGATTTTTATATCTGAATCTTGCTTTTCCAGAATCTAAAAAGAGAGAAACTCAGGGGCAGAAGACACCATAGAAAACATTGATACAACAGTCCAAGAAATGCAAAAATCAAAAAGCTCCTAACCCAAAACATCCAGGAAATCCAGGACACAATGAGAAGACCAAACCTAAGGATAATAGGTATAGAAGAGAGTGAAGACTTCCAACTTAAAGAGCCAGTAAATATCTTCAACAATTACCACAGATGGAATAAACAAGATATTCCTTGACAAAATGAAATTTACACAGTATCTTTCCACAAATCCAGCCCTACAAAGGATAATAGATGGAAAACACCAACGTAAGGAGGAAAACTACACCCTAGAGGAAGCAAGAAAGTAATCTTTCAACAAATCCACGCAAACCTAATTCCACCTCTTACAACAAAAACAACAGGAAGTAACAATTACTTTTTAAAATATCTTAATATGAAAATTAATATTACCAACATATTCTAATCAATTGAAATCCAAAAATATGAGGAATTAGAAATTTGTTGATTGTCATCCAATGGTCTCTCTAATTTGGTAATTGGAGAAATAGGTCCAATATTGTACAATCCATATATACTTTCTACTTGTTTGTATGTGACAGTGTCTTCCTGTGTACCACATAATGGTCTTGAAATCATGCTTCTCCTATCTCAGCCTCTCTATTAGTAGTATTGTTTATTTCATGTTTTTACACTTTACTATGGTTTTCAGAACAGGTTACATATTTCAAAATTATTTATATAGCCAAAAGAAATGTAGACAATTAACTTGGGAGGTGGCTTGTAAGAGAATAGAAAAAAGTGAGACAGAATGCTTTGCTTGATGTTTGTGACTCTTGTATCAAGTTTGAAGAAGAGGACTTTATAAGTTACTCTTTCTCTGAGATGAATGCTGTTGCAAATTATCACAGCCAATGAACCAGATTCTTACCCTCACCTAATGTCCACCTTCCATGTTGACATTGTTCATTGAAACAGTTGGCGAATGACTTTATGGATAGACAATCTTAATACACACACCATTTCTTCAATGAATGTAACCTGTTCTCTGTGGCCTGAGAATAAAGTCACTCACTCAAGTCAAATAGTTTTGACCATAGCAGGAAGTCTGTATCCAAAAATCATGCCTACAATTCCTTCCTTGGTGCAGCAGAACTGTCAACTCTCAGCTTAGCTATGAAGGAGGTAAAATCCTTTGGTGATGTGAGAGTCACTGAAGTACAGCCTTATTACAATGAAATCCAATGTCTAAAAATTGTTCTTATTTTGGGCTTGTACCACAGTAAGAGCCAAGATTTTAAGCTCTACTAAATATCAAACAAACAAACAAACAAATAAACAAACAAAAAGACTTTATGTGCATTTAAAAATGCTAGTAGTGATGTATTATTTTAAAATATACAGTTAATATGTTTGGAGTTATCTAAAATTTATATTGAGAAAATCATGTATTTTCAGTATTGCTGTAGACAAGCATCTACACAAGATTGTGAAATCGATTGTTGTTTTATATTAAACAACTATTATAATACTAATTTTTATTGTTATAATATTTTATAAATTTTAAAGAATATGACAAAAAGAGGTATTGTAGATATTGAAGAGGGGTCTCTGGGAGAAGTTGGGGTACAAAAGGGAATTGATTTAATTCTATTTACTTCAAATGTTTTTAAATATTAACAAATTTAGATAAATTGAAATCATGTATCTTTCCTCATCATAATGCAATAAAATTTAAATCAGTAAGAAAAAGAAATGATTTACCATCTTGGTGATAACTTACAAAATATACTAGTTCTTACTCTTCAGTTACATATGTTATTTGTTAAATAACCCCAATTTGTCTAACAGTACAAGTTGTATTGACCCAAAGCCAAGGAATTAAAATAATATAATAAGTGAATGGCATATACTTAGAATGTCTAAAATAGAATAAATACAACTCTACAAATAAGGAAAAATCCAACAAATCTTGGTTATACCTATGTTTGGGAAAGAAGTGAAACATTTATGACTGTCAAGGTTGCCAGAATGTAAAATGGTTTAAACAATTGGAACACTGGAAGGTAGTTCCTTAGTTATACATATATGTTAAACTATTCAGCAATTCTACTCCTAGACTTCTGCCTAAGAAAACAAAGGATTTACTCACCTAAAAATTTATACATAAGTGCTTGTAGCAACTTTATTTGTAATAACAACAAACTGAAAATTTTCTAAAATGCTTATGAAGGTGTAAATATGTGTGTATGTATGTATGTAAATGTATATGCATATGTAATATTTACATAGACATACACAAAAGGAATGAACATTGATATATGTAAAATATAACTTAATTGTAAATTACTATGCTGGGTAATAGAATCCAGGCTCAAATCGTACCACATGCATATAATTTCGCTTGTACAAAACACTAGAATAGATACATTTAATCTAGAGTGAGGGGCAACAAATCACTCTAGATAGTTTCCCGGGTTTGGATAGAAGAAGGAATAAGGTACTGAAGGTCTTGAAACATTTGGGGATAATGATAATAGCAAAGTATTGTGATTGAGATAATACCTTATGGGTATATACACATTTTCAAACTGACCAACTTCAGTTATAATTCAATTATGTTGAAAAGTCAATTTGAGGGAGATGGCCAAGAGGTTGATAGGAACCAGACACAAGGTCTGCATCTGGTCCTATTTATTTTTATGAAATTGCTTATAAGCATATTTATGCTTAGTAATCCCCAGACCTTTGACATTTATGAGCTGAGAATTTTTGAAAAATTCTCCCTCTTCATTCATCTGCATATCTTGCAGTACTCTAAAATCTGGGATGACCTGGAGGTTATCTGCCAGGCCTGTCTGATTCAAAGATACATGGACTTTCTACATAAATTTCATTCTGGGGCCATGCCATTTGTGTAATAATACATACCAGCTTTAGAAGACTTTAGTTTAAACTAAGATTTTCACTTCTTGTTTTCCTTTTTCTCTTGTATTCAAAAAGTTAATTTTTTTCACTCACATAACTTGTTGCATAGTAGGTGTCTAGTAATATTCGATGACTATATGACTGGATCATTGAGATAAAATTCATGAACACAACAAGCTTACTTAAAACAAATGTGTAGAGAAAAAAAAGAAACAGTCCTTGCAGTGGCTACTCATGTTCTTTGTTCTTCTAACACAGCAGATCTGGGACACTCTGGGTTTCTGCTTTTCTAATAAGCTCTAGAAAAATCTGGCACTTACAGCTCGTGAACCAGGAACTTCTGCAACAACAAAAGACTGAGCAGTTAATATGCTTGTCTGTTTGTTTAGTAGGTAGTTTGGATTTTGGAAAATCCAACCTTGCTCTCTTAACAACCCCAGAGAATAGTGTATATACACTTGCTCCAGTCTGTATAGTCAACATCTGTCTTTGCAAGTGTGACCACACAATAGCAGGCGCTAGGAAGAAAGTTACTTTGTGCTTTTCCAATGATGTTTTGGAGAGAAATTGAAAAGAAAGCAAAATAGAGAATGTTAGGTAATTATGGTACAAAAAGCTTGAGTGACTTATTAGATGCTCACTCCTAGTTCTGTTGTATGGAGGATTGCCTTGAAGAGGTTGGGTATTCTCCTACCTCTCTTTTTTCTTGTTAGGCTTCAACTATACTGTGGCCAAGAGTCATGTCCCTAGGTGTTCTAAGTCAAGTCTATCTTGAGATATACCTTTCTAGGGGCTTAACATTTTAAGTATATTTTTAAAATGCTTCTACATTATCAAACTCTGGTAACTAAATGTACTCATGTAATCTCACCAACATAGTTACCCAAATAAGACCTGAAAAAAAATGCCAGTATGGATAAGGAAGTTTTACAAAACTCCACCTCTAGATAAGGAACTGTAGGCAATCAATGGCTGCTTTGCAAGAGAAAAATCAGGTGTTTTTTTCCCCGATAAATTATTCATTCTCAAGTGGTTATTCCTGGCAAATGCACATATGAGCTGTATTCCATGGATGTGTGTGTGTGTGTGTGTGTGTGTGTGTGTGTGTGTATGTGTGTATGTAGCCACAATAATTAAAGAATGTTATGTCAATGTCACAAACTTGAAATGAAGTAGGGGGCAGTAGGGTGGGAAAGAGTGTAGAAATGATGTAAATACAGGACTTACATATAACACTATAAAATTTTTTTTAAAAGGCCAGCATTTTAAAGTTTACTTTAATGATATTAAAGATAAGATTTCACTGATAGAAGCTGCGATAGGTAGTCCACATCTAACCAGAGAGTATACTCTAAGCATTAAAAAATAGATGTTAGAGTTAGAAGGATGAAGAAGTGAGGTTTCAGCACACCAAGTTCCCTTCCCATGATAAGCAGAGTCACAGAGGTATAGGGATGGAGGCTCAATCAGATGGTTGACAGTACATCTATCCTCACTTTGGCCAGTGGTCACCACATTAAGTTCTAAAAAGGAGAAGTAGAAAAAATGATTTAAAGTTATAAACTATAAAACAAAAGTGACCATAGGCAATCTGGAAAGTAACTTGGGACAATTTTATGGGGGTGGGGGAGGGAATTGAGGGACAGTCACTGCCACACAGAATAAACTAAGGACATGTGAAGATGGGAGTTGAGCACAGCCAAAATATGTGCTTTTAAAATAAAAACTGGGAACTCAGAATTATATATACAATGCTAAGTCCTAATGGAAATTTTAGTGGAATTTTAATTCAGCTACATGGCTGCTCTGTCAAGGAATCACATACAAAGACCTAGGTCTGTGTGATTTGGCTGGAATTCAGACATGCTACATACATTTAATCCCTCTGGGAGGACTATAGACACAATCTTAGCATACACTTTTAATCCAAAAAATACAAGTTTCTAGAAGGAAGCAGCCATGTTTGAAAGTGACATCTCATTGAGGAGCAATCAAAGTGATATATCAGAAAGAGATTTGACACAGTGAGTCATGGATAGGTTCTGTCCCACTCTCATGAGAACAGCATGGGAAAGAGAGGCTACTTAAGAGAACAGAATAGGAAAGAACAGATTTAAGAGATTAGTGCAGAAAGAAGAGAGAAAGAGGGTTGCGGGGAGAGGCAGAAGTAGAAGCAGAGGTGGTTTTGCCAGGACAGTTTTACAGAGACATGTTGTAGGTGAAGACAGAATGAGCCAGAGAATGAGAGTGAGCCAGAAGATTAGAACAGATTGCAAGAGTCATTTGGGAGTCAGTGTAGTGAGTGCAGTGTAGTGTAGTGGAATTGAATTCTTTTGTGAGTTTGATGCAGTTTGTTTAAATGCAGTTGAGTTCAGTTGAGTTCATGTAGTTCCATTTCATTCTGGATGTTCGGTGCAGTTAAGTACGATCCATAGAATTCAGTCAGTTTTTCCAAGATGAACAATTCAGTGAGTAGCCAAGAAAAGCCAGTTTGAATCAGTCAGTTTGGAGAGGAGTATTGAACCAGAACAGCTGAGTTGAACCAGTCAGCCAGAATTCATAAAGAGCTAGGAAAGATGAAGTTATTTAATAATAAGCTCTATGATGACTATTGCATTAGGTGAATAAAAGTTACTTTTAAAGGAAATAGAAATATTGTGTGTCAAGAAATACATGTGCAGGGAGGATTAGCTTGTGGGGCTACCTCTGATTTCTGATCTGGATCTGTGGTGCTGTCTTCACTAGTTCCTAGCAGTTTCGGAAGTTCCTCAATGTCTTCTCTAGGAACTGAGGGAAGCCAAGTAGGTGGACTTCTTGTCCTTCCAACATGGCATCAACAAAGTCTCCATATGATGTGTGTTTGAAGAAAGGCTCAGTTGAGGATATCTATTTTATTGCTACCATCTCAAAAGAGGGAAAAGAGAATAAGAGTCTTTCTATTGTTGGTGAGGCAAAAATTAATTTGTAGGCTCAATGAGGAAAAATAAATTCATAAAATAAATGAAGAGGTAACTGTTCCAAGAGAAGCTGTCTTGATAGGTCTTCATTAAGTCTCCCCAATAATACAACAAATGAGTCAGATGATCTTTGCAGTATTTATTGTTAAATATTACTTGTGTATTATTTGTGTATTGTAAATATTTCATACATTTATTTCATAGGCATTAGGATTGCTTATAGGAGCATGGGTGAGTATAATCAGAACCCTGTTTTTAAAATAAAACTCTGGAAGTCAAAATTATAAATAAGACATTTTAATTTAAAAATAAGTGTGTTAGAGAGTGAAAAGAAGAATTTTAAAAGTAACACGCTTATTGTTTGAAAATTTCATATACTTTTATTATATTTACACCTCTCAACTCAATTTCTTCCAGATCTCCACCTCTGCCTCCTTGACTACCCAACTTAGTGCTTCTTTTTTTAAAAAAAAAAACCTATCAAATACAATTTGTGTTTACCAATTACTCTTGGGTGCCCTAGAATGTGGTCTACCTTCTAGGTTCTTACACCTGTAAAGGTAACTGATACCCAGCAGCTATCAAATGACAAAAGCTCCTCATCTAGGAGTTGGACTTTGTGCCCACACACCTTCACCCACTCCATGCTGGATTTTTGTCTGGATTGAATTTGCATAGACATTACACACGTTGCTACAGTTGTCTAAATTTATATGTACAGCTGCCCTGTTGTGTCTGGAAAACACTGTTTCCTTGGAGTCATGCAGCACTCCTGGCTCTTACAATCATTAGCTCCTATTTTTGCAATGATTACTGAGCCTTAGCAAGAAGAATGTGATAGCTATATGGAGTGCTTTATGGCTGAGCACTCTTCAGTCTCTGATTCTCTGAGCTTTGGCCTTGTGCTTGTCTCTTTGCTAATCAATATTTATTGCAAAAAGAAGTTGCTCTGATAAGAATTGAGGGTCGCACTCATGTGTGAGTATAGCAGTAAGTTTTTAGATGTTATTTACTAATGTATGTTCATTTAGCATAATAATACAATGGTAATCTTCTAGGAGCCATGAGTTGTCTAGTCACAGGTTTTGGCACTGACAACAGTTCCAGGTATGGATTCCTTCATGGATCAGGTCTTAAATCTAATCAGAAAGTATCAGTTATACCCATAACAGTTATGCCACTATTTCACTAGTGGGTACATTTTGCCAGACTAGTAGTGATTGTAGTTTGCAGGGTCCACACCTAGGTGAGAATGATGGTTACTTTTTTCCTCTGATAACATCACATCACATCACATCACATCTTCAACACTGTGAGAGTTAATCAGTAGGGGTGAAGCTTCCAAGTCAGTACCTACTTAATTTCCTCATGTCTATGACTCATGTGTATGATGTCTTCAGTAATAGGGTCTTACTGTCAAGTTCTTGGGACAATCAAGAAGAACGGCAATAGCCTGTAATGTATGGGGGGGAGGATTTATGTCTTCCCATTAGCCAACAACTAGAACAAAGGTAGCACATTCCTGCTACTGGAATTTATTTTCTAGAATGTGGTGTGTAGTTGGGGTATTGTCCCTACAACTCTTTTGTTTGTTTGTTTGTTTTTTTGAGACAGGATTTCTCTGTGTAGCCCTGGCTGTCCTGGAACTCACTCTGTAGACCAGGTTAGCCTCGAACTCAGAAATCCGCCTGCCTCTGCTTTCCAAGTGCTGGGATTAAAGGTGTGCACCACCATTGTCTAGCTATGGCAACTATTTATAAAGTCATTTTGTACATATGTATATTTTAGTACCTTCTACAGTAGTAGGTTTCCATATGGGTTTTTAAAAATGCCTTTAGTGTTAGTCATCCTGCCCCACATTTTCATCTCTACCCTGCCTTCTTGTCCCCAATTCTACATAATCTTTTTTATTTCATTATTACTCATTTTCCCCTATGCAACACTGTATTCTTCCCTCTTCCATTGAAAAATTTTTCTCTCCTTCATGGCTTGTTACTACTTTCCAAACTTCTATGATTATTTCAAATGAAACACAAGCACATATAACTAAGGATTCAAAGCTCACACTCACATATGAAAGTAAAGATGTGATGCTTTCACGGTTGGATATTGGTTTTCTCATTGAGAATGATTTTTTTCCATTTCCATTCTTTCTCCTGTGGATTTTGTAATTTCTCTTTTCTTTTTTTTTTAAGATTTATTTATTTATTTTATGTGTATGAGTACACTGTAGTTGTACAGATGGCCATGAGCCATCATGTGGCTGCTGGGAATTGAACTCAGGATGGCCCTGCTCACTCCAGCATAATTCACTGTAGCTGTATTCAGACGCACCAGGAGAGGGCGTCAGATCTCATTATGGGTGGTTGTGAGCCACCATGTGGTTGCTGGGATCCAAACTCAGGACCTTCGGAAGAGCAGTCAGTATTCTTACCCACTGAGCCATCTCGCCAGTCCCCAATTTCTCTTTTCTTAACAGCTGAATCATATCTTATTGTATAAATGTATTGTATTTTCATTATCCATTCATCATTTTACAGATATTCAGACTGCTTTGATTTTTTTAGCTGTTGTAATAGAGTCACAATGAATATGGATAATTAAGTATCTTTATAATTAAAAATAGGATTCTTTGGGTATGTTTGCAGGAGTGAAATAATTGATTTATGTGGAAGTTCTACTGATTTATTTCCAGCTTTCTGAGAAATCTCCACAGTGATTCCAGAGTGGCTGCACCAGTTTGTTTCTAGTAGGAGCAAATACCTATTCACTTTTCCAAACATTCACGACAACCTCAAAGTGGTTTTCACTTGCATTTCTCTGATGACTAAGAATTTGAACATTCAAAAAATGTTTGTCAGACACTTTGATTTCATCTTTTGAGAATTCTGTTTCATTCCATGTCTCATTTTAAAAAATATTTTCTTGATATTTAGCTTTATTAATTCTTTGCATAATCTGTTATGCTGAGATGGCCTTTGGATCCCTAGAGTCATTGGGAACTTTATCATGAAAGTATGTTGGACTTTGTAAAAGGCCTTTTTTTATTGATAAAAATAGAGTTAATATTCTTACTCTTTTTTAAAACTTTTATTGCATTATGATGAGAAAGGTTACATTTAAAAACATATTTTAAGTAAATAGAATTAAATCACATTCTTGTTTCCCTTTTGTACCCCAACTCCTCCCAGAGAACCCTCTTCAATATCTACAATATCTTTTTTGTCATATTCCTTAAAATTTATAAAATATTATAACAATAAAAATAAGTATTATAAGAGTTGTTTGATATAAAACAACAATCAATTTCACAATCTTATGTAGATGCTCGTCTACAGCAATAGTGAAAATACATTTTTCTCAATATAAATTTTAAATAACTCCAAACATACTGTTATTTCAAAATAATACATCACTACTAGTATTTTCTTAAATGAACATAAATATATAAAGTCTTTTTGTTTGTTTGTTTTGTATTTAGTAGCGTTTAAAATCTTGGCTTTTATTGTGGTACAAGCCCAAAATAAGAACAATTTTTAGACATTGGATTTCATTGTAATAAGTCTGTATTTCAATAACCGTCACATCATCAAATGATTTTACCTCCATCGTGGCTAAGCCGAGAGTTGATAGTTCTGCTGCACCAAGGAATGAATTATAGGCACGATTTTTGGATACAGACTTCCTGCTATGGTCAAAGCTATTTGACTTGAGTGAGTGACTTTATTCTCAGGCCACAGAGAACAGGTTACATTCATTTAAGAAATGGTGTGTGTGTGTATTAAGATGGTCTATCCATAAAGTCACTCACCTACTGTTTCAATGAACAATGGTTCTGCTTGGAGGGTGGCACAGACATTAGGTGAGGGTAAGAATTTGGTTCATTAGCTGTGATAATTTGGAAAAACATTCATCTCAGAGAAAGAATAACTTATAAAGTCCTTTTCTTCAAACTTGATACAAGAGTTACAAATGCCAGTCTCATTCTTTGTTGTTCTCTTATAAGCAACTTCCCTAGTTAATGGTCCATGTTTCTTTTGGATATATAAATACTTTTGAAATATATAAGCTGTTCTGAAAACCATAGTACAGTGTAAAAACATGAAGTAAACAATACTACTAATAGAGAGGCTGAGATAGGAGAAGCATGATTTCAAGACCCTTATGTTATACTCAGCCAGACACTGTCACAAACAAACAAGCTTAAAGTGTATATAAATTGTACAATATTGGACTTATTTCTCCAATTACCAAATTAGAGAGACCATTGGATGACAATCAACAAATTTCTAATTCCTCATAGTTTTGGATTTCTATCGATTAGGATATGTTGGTAATATTAATTTTCATATTAAGATATTAAGAAAAAGTAACTATCACTTCCTGTTGTTTTTATTGTAAGAGGTAGAATTAGGTTTGTGTGGATTTGTTGAAAGATTACTTTCTCGCTTCCTCTAGGGTGTAGTTTTGCTCTTTATGTTGGTGTTTTCCATCTATTATCCTGTGTAGGGCTGGATTTGTGGAAAGATATTGTGTAAATTTTGTTTTGTCATGGAATATCTTGTTTTTTCCATCTATGGTAATTGAGAGTTTTGCTGGGTATAGTAGCCTGGGCTGACATTTGTGGTTTTGTAGGGTCTGTATGACATCTGCCCAGGATCTTCTAGCTTTCATAGTCTCTGGTGAGAAGTCTGCCATAATTCTGATAGGCCTGCCTTTATATGTTACTTGACCTTTTTCCCTTACTGCTTTTAAAATTCTTTCTTTGTTTTGTGCATTTGGTGTTTTGACTATTATGTGGCGGGAAGAATTTCTTTTCTGGTCCAGTCTATTTGGAGTTCTGTAGGCTTCTTGTATGTTCATGGGCATCTCTTTCTTTAGGTTAGGGAAGTTTTCTTCTATAATTTTATTCAAGATATTTACTGGCCCTTTAAGTTGGAAGTCTTCACTCTCTTCTATACCTATTATCCTTAGATTTGGTCTTCTCATTGCGTCCTGGATTTCCTGGATATTTTAGGTTAGGAGCTTTTTGCTTTTTGCAACTTCTTTGACTGTTGTCTATGGTGTCTTCTGCCCCAGAGATTCTCTCTTCTATCTCTTGTATTCTTTTGGTGATGTTTGCATCTATGACTCCTGATTTCTTTCCTAGGTTTTGTATCACCAGGATTGTTGCTCTTTTTGATTTCTTTATTGTTTCTATTTCCATTTTTAGGTCCTAGATGGTTTTGCTCATTTCCTTCACCTGTTTGATTGTTTTCCTATAGTTCTTTAAGAGATTTTTGTGTTTCCTCTTGAAGGGCTTCTAGCTGTTTACCTGTGTTCTCCTGTATTTCTTTGAGTGTGCTACTTATGTCTTTCTTAAAGTCCTGTATCATCACCATGATAAGTAATTTTAAATCTGAATCTTGCTTTTCCAGTGTAATGGTGTGTCCAGGACTTGCTATGGTGGGAGAATTGGGTTCTGATGATGCCTAGTGAACTTGGTTTGTGTTGTTTATTTTCTTATGCTTGCCCCCCCCACCATCTGGTTATCTCTAGTGCTACCTGCCCTTGGTAAATCTAACTGGAGCCTGTCCTTCCTGTAATCCTAGTTGTGTCAGAACTCCTCAGAGTCAAACTGTCTCTGTGATCCTTGTAATTCTGGGATACTGTGATCCTGGGTTTGTTAGAGTACCTGGGAGTGGGGCTTCCTCTGTGTGTTGTGGGACTGGCTGTGGAGCCTGCTCCCAAGGTCTGCTCAGGATACCAGCCAGGAAAGACTGGAAGGAGCCAGAACCACTGAGCTGGTGGAGTTCCTGTGTGTCTGGTCCAGCTGGTCCCGCTGGTCCGTTTCTTCTGGTGTTGGGACAGATGTTGGGTCCTTCTCACCTCTGATCCTGTGTGTGTAGTAAGAGTGCTTGGGAGTGGAGCTTTCTCTGGGTGTTGAGGGACTGGCTGTGGAGCTTGTGAGATGATCATGTGGTTTCTGTGCTTTAGTCTGTTTATATAGTAAATTACATTTATTTATTTACAGTTTGTACTTGACCATAGTGGATATCTTTGATATATCTTAGATTTGATTTGGAAGTATTTTGTGGAGAATTTTCATGTCTGTGGTTGTCAGGGAAATTGACCTGTAATTCTCTTTGTTGTTGTTGAATCTTTGTCTGGTGTTAGTATTGGGGTAATGCTAGCCCCATAAAAATATGGAAATGTCCCTTTATTTTCTATGTTATGATATGATTTGAGAAGCATTTGTGTTAGTTTTTTGAAAGTCTTGTAGAATTTGTATTATATCTATCTGGTCCTGGGCCTTTTCTAGTTGGAAGGGTTTTAATTACTGCTTCTAATTCAATGATTCTTATGGGTCTACTTAAATTATTTGCTTCATTTTGATTTATTTTTTGGCAGGGTATAAATATCTAGATATATTTAGGAATTCATCTGTTCTTTTAAATTTTCCAGCTTACTGGAATATAGATTTTAAAAGTATGTTTCTGTGATTCTCCTCAGTATCTTTTTAAATAATGTTTCCCTTTTATCTCTAATTTTACTAATTTTGGCCTGAGAGTTTTTTTTTTTAACTTGGAGCTAAAAATATTGTTTTTTTCCTTATTCTCACTGAAAATGTAAAAGAGAAATGAGACAAACCATGAAAATATGGTGACCCACTGACAATTAACTCAGATAAAAGTAGGATAAGAGTATTTTGAGACATGTTATCATTTCATGGTCTAAAAACCCTGTAAGCTTCTTGGAAGTCTTAGACCACATCACAGTCAGTGACTTTACCAAGGTGAAGATTTCAATTGCAACCTCTGGCTGTTGTGGGAAAGAGGGTAATATCTGGTGGTAGAATCAAAACTACAATTCAGAGGTTTTAAGGATCATGAAAGTTAATATAAAAGAATAGGGAGCCGAGAGATATAAGTGTTAGCTATGATGTTATTAATTGTTTCTAGGTGTGACTTTATTGTTCTTGCTTTTTCCTGTTATTAAAATAGTTTTGTATGGGTATTTTCAGTGAAGAGTATAGAAATGTATTTATTGTCCAGGGAATTGTGTAGGAACACCAGGCCTACTCTTGTGGCTGTCAAGGGTTTGTTCCACTTAGCACTGGGGACCTGAAGGACAGGTGACAGCTTTAGGACAGTTGTCTTCTTAGTTTGGGTTATATTGCTATAAAGAGACACTATGACTAAGGGAACTTTTATAAAGAAAAACATTTACAATTTCAGAGGTTTGGTAAATTATCATCATTGTAGGAAGCCTGGAAGTATGCAGGCAGACATGATGCTGGAGGAGCTGAGAGTTCTACATCGTGATCCACAGGTAGCAAGAAAAGACTGTCTATGGACATAGCTTACTTAAGCATAGGATACTCCAAAGCATGCCCTGATGATGACATACTTCCTCAACAAGGCCATACCTACTTCAAGAAGACCCCTTGCCCCAATAGTGCCATTCTCTATGGGCCAAGCATTCAAAGACATGAATCTATGGGGTCCATTCCTACTCAAACCATCACACCAGTACATGAGGAGATAAATGTGGTTAACCATAGCGTGTTAAGGCTGCTATTGTTGGACATGATTTGCTATGACTGCCAGTATTCATTGGTAGGATTCTGTTCTTCTGAGTGAAATATGTAAGAGGTGGGTCACTGATGTTCCAGGTGAATTGACTTCAACAAGTTGATTCTTCTGCCTGTATTTTACTATTCTTGTCAGTTTTGGTCAGAGATACTTGTTTTTTGTTTATTTGTTTTTTGTTTTTTTTGTTTGTTTTGGTTTTTTTTGTTTTTTGTTTTGTTTTACTTTTGTTTTTGTTTTTGTTTTTTTGCAATGGACTGTGGATACTGGGTAGTTCTTCAGTAACTCATATGTCAGTTCTGAGAACAAATAATTCTTAAATGCTCAGACTGTATCAATACCACCCCCACCTAAGGTCCATGAAATGTGGAAAAGGAGGTAGAAAGAATGTAAAAGCTGGAGAAAGGGGTACAGTGACAGGCAGGCAGATCAATGGAATAGAATTGAAGACCCAGAAATGAACCCACACACCTATGATCACTTGATCTTTGACAAAGGAGCTAAAACCATCCAGTGGAAAAAAGACAGCATTTTCAATAAATGGTTCTGGCTCAACTGGCAGTTAGCATGTAGAAAAATGCAAATCAATCCATTCCTATCTCCCTGTACAAAGCTGAAGTCCAAGTGGATCAATGACCTCAACAGAAAACCAGATACACTGAAACTTATAGAGGAAAAAGTGGGGAAGAGCCTTGAGCACATGGGCACAGGGGAACAATTCCTAAACAGAACACCAATAGCTTATGCTCTAAGATCAAGAATTGACAAATGGGACCTCATAAAATTGCAAAGTTTCTGCAAGGCAAAGGACACTGTCAATAGGACAAAATGACAATCAACAGATTGGGAAAAGATCTTTGCCAATTCTGCATCTGATAGAGGGCTAATATTCAATATATACAAAGAACTCAAGAAGTTAGACTCCAGAGAACCCTATTAAAAATGGGGCACAGAGCTAAACAAAGAATTCTCAACTGAGGACTAATGGCTGAGAAGCACCTAAAGAAATGTTCAACATCCTTAGTCATCAGGGAAATGCAAATCAAAACAACCCTGAGATTCCATCTCACACCAGTCAGAATGACTAAAATCAAAAACTCAGTTGACAGCAGATACTGGTGAGGATGTGGAGAAAGAGGAACATTTTTCCTTTGTTGGTGGGATTGCAAGCTGGTACAACCACTCTAGAAATTAGTTTGGCAGTTCCTCTGGAAATTGGACATAGTACTACCAGAGGACCCAGCTACATCACTCCTGGACATATACTCAGAAAATGTTCCAACATGTAATAAGGGCACATGCTCCACTTTGTTCATAGCAGCCTTATTTATAATAGCCAGAAGCTGGAAAATACCCTGATGTCCCTCAACAGAGGAATGGATACAGAAAATGTGGTATATTTACACAATGGAGTACTACTCAGCTATTAAAAACAATGAATTTGTGAAATTTGTAGGCAAATAGATGGAACTAGAAAATATCCTGAGTGAGGTAACCCAGTCACAAAAGAACACACATGCTATGCAGTCACTGATCAGTGGGTATTAGCCCAGAAGCTCAGAATACCCAAGATACAATTCACAGACCACATGAAGCTCAAGAAGAAGGAAGACCACAGTGTGGATACTTTGATCCTTCTTAGAAGATGGGGAACAAAATACCCATGGAATGAGTTGCAGAGACAAAGTGTGGAGCAGAGACTGAAGGAAAGGCCATCCAGAGACTGTCCCACCTGGGGATCCATCTCCTTTATAATCACCAAAGCCAGACACTATTGTGGATGCCAGCAAGTGGATGCTCACAGCCATCCATTCAACTGAGCACAAGCTTCCCAATGGAGGAGCTACAGAAAGGGCCCAAGGAGCTGAAGGGGTTTGTAGCCCCATAGCAGGAACAACAATATGAACTAAACAGTACCCCCAGAGCTCCCAGGGACTAAACCACCAGCCAAAGAGTACACATGGAGGGACTCAAGGCTCCAGATGCATATGTAGCAAAGGATGGCCCTGTGGGACATCAGTGAGAGGAGAGGCTCTTAGTCTTGTGAAGGCTTGATGCCCCAGTGTAAGGGAATGCCAGGGCCAGGAAGCAGGATAGAGTGGATTGGTGAGCAAGAGCAGACGGGATAGGATAGGGGTTTTCAGAGGGGAAATGAGGAAAGGGAATAAAATTTGAAATGGAAATAAATAAAATATATAATAAAAAAGGAAAAAAACTTCAAATGATAGCACATGCTGGAAAGGATGCAATTTAAGAGGAACACTTCTCCATTTCTAGTGAGACTGAAAACTGGTACAACCACTCTCAAAATCAGTCAGAAAGTTGGAAATAGTTCTACCCAAAGACCTAGCTATACCACTCTTGGGCATTTACCCAAAAGACACCCCACCATACCACGAGGACACATGCTCGACTATGTTCATTGTAGCTTCGTTTGTAATAACGAGAAGCTGAAAAATATTCAGATGTCCCTCAACCAAAGAATGGATATAGAAAATGTGGTTTACTAGTTAGTTGATATTGTTGTTCGTCCTAAGGGGCTGCAAACCCTTCAGCAACCACCAACCAAGGACTATACATGGTGGGACTAATTGCTCTGGCAGCAGGTGTATAACAGAGGATTGCAAAGTCGATCATCAATGGGAGGAGAGGCCCTTGGCCCTGTGAAGGTTCTGTGCCCCAGTGTAGGGGAATGCCAGAGCCAATAAGTGGGAGAGGGTGTGGTGGTGAGTAGGGGGAGAGGGGAGGGAACAGGGGTTTGTTCTTGTTGGTTTTTTTTTTTTTTTGAGTGGAAACTGGGAAACCACATGACATGTAAAAAAAGAAATATCTAATAAAAAAAGAAAATGAGGTTTACACAATGTAATGCTATTCAGCTACTCAAAGGGAGGACATTATGAGTTTTACAGGCAAATGGATGGAACTAGAAAAATATTATCCCTAGTGAGGTAACCCAGACCCCAAAGGATATGCTTGGCATGTACTCACTGATAGGTGGATATTAGCCAAAAAGTATCTAGATATAACCCACAGACCAGAAGAAGTGTAACAAGCAAAAAGGTCTAAGAGAGGGTGCTTCAGTCCCATTTAGAAGGGGAAAGAATATAATTATGGAGGCAGAGGGAAAGAAAGACCTGGGTGGGAGTGTGTGGGGAAGAGGAACAGGATCAGGTGTAGGGCAAGGGACAGGAGAGAAGCCCAGAAGGCCAGGAGAAGGAATGGAAATATGCACTCTCAGAGGGTGGGAGGTGGGGGGGATCCTCCAGAAAGTACCAGAGAGCCATAGCTGAAAGACTCTCCAGACTCAATGGATATGACCTTAGCCCAAAAGTCCAACAATGGGAGACTAAACCTGAAGAGTCCACCTCTAGGAGAAAGACAGAGCCTCAAGTTGAGGGATGGGGTTGCTAACCCACAGTCAAAATTTGTGACCCAGAACTGTTCCTTTTGAAAAGAACTAGATGGACAAAAATGGAGAAGAGACTGAAGACAGGAACCTAGCATGGCTGACCTCTGAGAGACTCTACCAGTAGATGACTGAGATGGACACAGAAACTTTCACCCAACCATTGGACTGAAGTCAAGGACCTTTATGGTTGAATTAGGAGAAGGACTGAAGAAGCTGAAAGGGAGGGCAACCTCATAGGAATTCCAGCAGCTTCAACCCCATGGAGTTCCTAGAGAGTGAGCCACCAACCAGTCACCATAGACAAGGTAGCAGAGTACTGCTTGGTTTGGCCTCAGTGGGAGAAGAGGCTACAGGGAAGGGGGTGACCTGGTGGTGGGGAGAAACACCCTCTACGAGGCAAAAGTGGGGAGGAGTGGGATGAGGAACTGTGGGAGCAGGGACTGGGATGGGGGAACAATGGCTGGAATGTAAATAAATAAAATACTTTTTTAAAATTGACATCATGAAATTTGCAGGGAAATGGATGGTTCTAGAAAAAATCTTCCTGAATGAGGTAACCCAGATCCAGGAAGATAGGGTGGATATTCACTTATAGGTAGATATTATCCATTAAATAAATGATAACCAATCTACAATCCATAGGCCCAGAGAGGTTAGGTAAAGAGAACAGGAGTTTAGAGGAGTTCAATAATCTATCTGGGAGGGGGAAGTTCAATAGATTTTTGGGGTAGACTGTGGGCAGGTGCTGATGGGAGTCAGAGGGATCAGGTGAAGGGAAGTTGGGGTGGAGGGAGAGAGTATGAAAAGAGATGGTTGCTATTGGGGGTGGAATTTGAAAGGTGGTGTGAAAATCTAGTACAGTGGGAATTTCCTGGAATTTATGAAGGTGAATCTAATGAGAACTCCTAATAATGAAGGATATGGAGTCTCGACCAGCCTTCTCTTTTTGTCAGGCAAGGTTTCTAGTGGTGGAAGTAAGCTGCAGTGAGTTGAGTTGTTGGTCAAGGAAGTCTCATAAAAATCCCCCAAACTCCTGCTATTGTTAAGACAAAGACAGTCTTCAGACTGACACAGGAACCCCATTGCTGAGCACAACACCCACACAACTCACTGAATGTAAAAAAGTAGAACTGGTGCCTACATGGAGCCTCCACCTCTGTATTCTACATCTGTGGTATTGGCTGATACTCTGGCAGATTACCAAAAGAGAAACATGGACACAAACCCAGCCAGAAAAACCTTTGACCTACAATCTGTAGAATACAGGAACACCCCTAATGCACATCTTTAATCCCAAACAATGAAAGTAAGATTAGTTTATAGAAAGAAGCAGCCATATTTGAAAGTGACATCTAACTGAGGGGTAGACAAAGAGACAGTTGGAGAAATATTTGACAGAATAAATAAGAGATAGAATAAACCCAACTTTCATGAGAGCACATAGAAAAGAAAGGCTAAACACAGGTGATGTGTGTTTATGGCAGGTTTTACTGGGTCAATTTTATGGAGACAGGTTGCAAGTGAAGACAGAATAGGGCAGAAAATGAGAAAAAAATAAGAAGATGAGAACAGAATGCCTGAGTTAGTTTGAGGGCAAGTAGAGCAATTCAGTGAGAAGCCAAATTTTTATTAGCTGGGAGAGGAGTTTTGAGCAAGAACAGCTGAGTTGAACTAGCCAGAGTTCAGAAAGAACTAGAAAGGGCAAGCTTATTCAGCAGTAAGCCTCTAAGATGACAATTACATGGGGTGAATAAAAGTTACTTTTACAACAATCTATCTTGCCTTCAAAATATGCTAGGACACATATTTGGCACAGAACTTGTGGGTGTGACCAACTAATGTCTGATTTGACCTAAAGCCCACTCCATGAGATGGAACCTATACCTGACAATGCTTGGGCAACAAAAAACTAGAGATTAGATAGCACAAAAACCTATGATGAAACTAAACATTGCTGGTACTTAAAAACTCAATAAAATGATATTTGGCTATACTCATAGATCAATGCCTTTTCTAGTCATCCTCAGAACTGCTTTCTCCAGCAGCAGAAGGGTACAGATGCAGAGACCCATGGCCAGACATTATGTGAACAGAGAGTCTAACTTGGAGGTCTCCACCAAATCCTTGCCCTCAGAGATCAGAGGATCTTTTGGAAGAGGTGGCAGAAGAATGGCAGGTACCAGAGAGATGGAGGACTAGGAGAACAAGGCCCTCTGAATCAACTAAGAAAGACACATATGAGCTTAAAGAGACTCAATCTGCATATATATCATAGCTAATAAATTAGTTTCTGTGACTTCTGACTGTGAGAATGACTGTCTCTGACTCTTGTGTCTGTTCTTGGTACTCTTTTCCTCCTCTGGGTTTCTGTGTTCAACTTTGATATGATAGCTTTTGCTTCATTTTATTATAGATTATTTTGTCTTGTTAGGTTTTTATCTTTTAGAAACGTGCCACAGGCCAGCCAGTCTGAGCCTCCCTCAACCCGCAGGAAAACAGGGTCCTAGTCAGGTCGACAAGGCATAGGTGAAGAAATGATGGTAGAGACAACACATGGAAGTGCAGGATCTGAATGTATTTCTTAAAAATGGCATCAGACTTTTACAGTCATTACAAAAGAGAAATGAAAAATCTGGCAGCTCAGTGGTCAAGGTACCTCTGAGGCCATCTAAAGCACACTGAGTCTAAAACAGCAGCCATGTCCTCTGGACTGGTGCAGCACCCCCAGGCTCTGAACATGCTTGGGCCCACATGGGCCTGGCCAGAGTCCCTGGGGGCTGTGGGTGCACCAGCCAGGAGGTAGAGGCTTGAAGCTTGAATCTCGAGTCTCGAATGCTGAACCCTGACTGCAGCACACTGTCTCTCACACTCACTCAGCTCAAGATTCCGCCCATCCTTAGTAAAACGCCCTCTATGCTAATCTTCTAGACTAATAGAGACAGGTCTCTTTCTTGCTAATTGCTAGGAGTGGTTCAGCTGCAGTACTTGACCGATAATGAGGATTCTACTTGACCTTGCCCTAGGATAAGTCTCCCATTCTGTAAGCTTCAATGTCCTACCCACAATGCCGAAAGCAGTTGGTCTGGATGGGTAAAATTCTTTACAAAATTCCAAGCCAGGGGTTTGGCTAAGATGTTGGAACATTGGTAAAGGTCAGAGAGCAATGTTCAATTTTGTTTAGCTATTAGTAAATCATATCTTGGAGGGTACCTAGCACAAGAGTTTGCAAGGACATATCTGGGCTACCTCTGAGTTAGGGAATGCCAAGGAGACAATGCAGGAGACTGGCTTCCATGAAGCTTTTGCCTCATAAACTACTGTCACGCAAAGTGTGCATGGCAGAAACCCCCCCCCCCCTTTTTTTTAAATTGACAGTAAAGGACTGGATCTGAAAAACAGGGGAGGTGGGCAGGAACTAGGAGTAGTAGGAGAAAAACTATAATGAGGGTATATTGTGTGAGAAAATAATCTATTTTTAAATAAAAGTAAAAATATATGAAAAAATAAATTCACTAGGTCAAATACAACAAAAGAATATTAAAAAAGAAGAGACTATTTAGGGACAAGGAGATCAGTGAGGACAAGTGTGAAAAATGGTGGTTAAAATGTTTCAAACACATTGTGTACATGGATTGAGATGCCCTAATAAAACACATTCATATATGTAGCTAATACAAACCATTTAAAATGATTTGGGGCATATGGGGCATAGTGAAGGGTGACTGGGTTCTTTTCCTGGAAAGGATTTGCAGCATTTGAAGATTTCAGATAGCTCTCATAGGAGTGAATTGTTGCAACCATGCTCTGTCTGCACATGGCTGTTTGCCTTTCTGTTCTTCTGCAATTCCATGGTGCAGCCAAGGAATTCCTCACCAGATACTGAGTAGATGGAATTCCTGCTCTGTGATTTTAGCCTTCAAATTCTGAGCCAAATAAATCCCTAACACAGAGAAAATCTGTCTCAAAAATAAAACAAACAAACAAACAAAATAGTGCCTGATCTCTGATATTTTTTATTGCCCCAGACAAATGGACTGATAGTGCATGCATTGTCCTGTTTTTGAGATCTAGGATAGTAAAATGGAAGTTAGTTTTCTTAGCTTATTAAGAATGTGAGTGATAAAAACTGACTCATTTCTCTGAAGGGAAATGACTTCACGTTGTCATGCAAAGAAATGGTATGGTTTCAGGGTGGGAGCATGGCTGCTTCCACAAAGCATTGTAGGGTAACCTCAAAGTTCAAGACTCCTTTGAGAAATTTCGTTCATCCTTCCTTATTATCATAATCTGCATAATTTAAAGTTTATACCTTACCAGTGTTAATTTAATTGCTGGCTTGCTGCTGATTTTCCCACTAAGGATCTTAATTTTCCTAGAGTACAGTTCTAGGTTAAGAGAAAAGCTATGGTTAGTTTTTAGTTTTATAAATGTACAATAAAAGTGCGTCTTTGTTATGTGTGGCTTAAAATATGGATTTGACTGTATAATATAGGCAGCAAGGAACACTTATAGCTCAATAAATCACATTTCACAAGTAAGTAAAACTAATAAAGTGTAAATACCAGACATAATTTTTCCTCTAAGTATGCAGTTTTTAATATCAAATGGAAAAAAATGCCCATGTAGAAGCCCTAAGAATGTTTTGTTGATGTGAATCTAGTTACGTACATTTTATAGTGTTCAGGAATAGAATTTGTTCAGTAGAATGTTTTTGAACTACTTTGCCATCCTGATGGCTTCTAGTTGAGTATTTTCTTTCCCTAATAAGATCTTTACTGTTTGTGAATGTCATCATCTCTGCCTTTCTCATCCTGGTACTAAACTGAAAGAGCAGCAGCACTACAAGGAAAACACAATCAAACAGGTGAAGGAAATGAACAAAACCATTCAGGATCTAAAGATGGAAATAGAAACAATAAAGAAATCACAAAGGGAGACAACCCTGGAGTTAGAAATCCTAGGAAAGAGATCAGGAGTCATAGATGCAAACATCACCAACAGAATACAAGAGATAGAAGAGAGAATCTCAGGTGCAAAAGACACAAAAGAAAACATTGACACAACAGTCTAAGAAAATACAAAAGGCAAAAAAGCTTCTAACCCAAAATGTCCAGGAGATCCAGGATACATTGAGAAGACCAAACCTAAGGATAATAGGTGTAGAAGAGAGTGAACATTCTCAATGTAATGGGCCAGTAAATATCTTCAACAAAATTATAGAAGAAGACTTCCCTAACCTAAAGAAAGAGATGCCCATGAACATACAAGAAGCCTACTGAACCCCAAATAAACTGGACCAGAAAAGAAATTCCTCACATCACATAATAATCAAAACACCAAATGCACTAAACAAAGAAAGAATTTTAAAAGCAGTAAGGGAAAAAGGTCAAGTAACATATAAAGGCAGGCCTATCAGAATTATACCAGACTTCTCACCAGAGACTATGAAAGCTAGAAGATCCTGGGCAGATGTCATACAGACCCTACAAGAACACAAATCCCAGCCCAGGATACTATACCCAGCAAAACTCTCAATTACTATAGATGGAAAAAACAAGATATTCCATGACAACACAAAATTTACACAATATCTTTCCACAAATCCAGCCCTACAAAGGAT
>JADRCD010204038.1:0-26384 GCA_019843815.1 Montemys delectorum
AAATTCTTTCTTTGTTTAGTGCATTTGGTGTTTTTATTATTATGTGATGGGAGAAATTTCTTTTCTGGTGCACTCTATTTGGAGTTCTGTAGGCTTCTTGTATGTTCCTGGACATCTCTTTCTTTAGGTTAGGGAAGTTTTCTTCTATAATTTTGTTGAAGATATTTGCTGGCCCATTACCTTGGGAGTCTTCACTCTCTTCCATACCTATTATCCTTAGGTTTGGTCTTCTCATTGCATCCTGGATTTCCTGGATGTTTTGGGTTAGGAGCTTTTTGCTTTTTGCATTTTCTTTGACTGTTGTGTCAATGTTTTCTATGGTGTCTTCTGCACCTGAGATTCTCTCTTCTATCTCTTGTATTCTGTTAGTGATGCTTGCATCTATGACTCCTGATTTCTTTCCTAGGTTTTCTATCTCCAGGGTTGTCTCCCTTTCTGATTTCTTTATTGTTTCTATTATCATTTTTAGATTCTGGATGGTTTTGCTCATTTTCTTCACCTGTTTGATTGTGTTTTCCTGTAGTTCTTTAAGGGATTTTTGTGTTTCCTCTTTAAGAGCTTCTAGCTGTTTACCTGTGTTCTCCTGTATTTCTTTGAGGGTGCTATTTATGTCTTTCTTAAGGTCCTGTATCATCATCATGATAAGTGATTTTAAATCTGAATCTTGCATTTCCGGTGTGATGGAGTGTTCAAGACTTGCTATGTTGGAAGAATTGTGTTCTGATGATGCCAAGTAATCTGTGTTGTTTATTTTCTTATGCTTGCACCCGACATCTCATTATCTCCAGTGCTACCTGCCTTTGCTAAATCTGACTGGAGTCATTCCTTCCTGTGATCCTGGTTGTATCAGAACTCCTCAGAGTCAGGCAGTCTCTGTGACCCTGTGATTCTGAGATCCTGTGACCCTGGGTTTGTTAGAGCACCTGGGAGTGCAGCAGCTTCCTTTAGGCGTTTTGGGACTGGCTGTGGAGCCTGGGCCCAAGGTCGCCTCAGGACACCATCCCAGAGAGACTGAAAGGAACTGGAACCACTCTGCTGGCAGAGTTCCTGTGTGCCTGGTCCTGCTGATCCCTGTTGCTCCCTGTGTTGGGACAGATGTTGAGTCCTCCTCACCTCTGATCCTGAGAGTGTCAGAGCACCTGGGAGTGGAGCTTCCTCTGGGTGTTGTGGGACTGCCTGCAGAGCTTGTGCCCAAGGTCTGCTCATAATCCCCATATTCTAATAATCCACTATAAGCTAAAAAAAAGTTAACATCACTGAAAATTTCAAGTTGGCTCTCAATATTCCAACATATTAATATTAGACATTTAATAAAATATTAAATTCAGACATTCCATGAAAAAATGACCAGAGAAGAGAGAGAATACCCCAAGAGGGGCAGACACACAGAATCCACATTGCCTAGGATTATTAGACATGGATTGATAAATTAAGTATAATTTATGTTATAAAGAAAATAGAGGTTAAAGCTAAGAATTTACAGTGAGAACTAAAATTTAAAACTAAGTATAATTACAAAACTAAACTTTAATAGCCAAATTTTAAGAATTAGATGTAGGTTTAACAGCCAATTAGACATAACAAAAAATAGAATTGGTGAAATGGAATATAAATCACTAAAAGTAACTCAAGATCGAAAATAGGGAAGCAAAGTAACCAACAGAAATACTGATAAACAAGCAGGGCAGTAAGTAAACACAAATTGAACTGTATCAATAACTACATTAAATAAAACTGACTATGTTCTCTAAAGTGATCAGAATTATATGAAGGATACACATTCAGGGACAAGGACCATAGATAAAATGAAAGTGGAAAGCGGAAAATACTGAAGGTGAAAAAGTTCCAACTGAGGGCATAGGAATGGGGGTCATAGGGGATAGAAGTGAGGAGAGCTTGTCAGTACAACGAGAATATGAAAAACCTACATGGGAAACTACTATTTGGTCCCCCAATTCAAAAGCATAAAAGATAACATGAAGGAAGATATACCATAAGGCTAGAGAATGCCTGTCTTAGAGGTAATGGGTCAACAAACAGAAACCTCCAGTAACAGATGCATAATACCTCCATAGGAGATTTTGGTTAGGGAGGTCCCAAAGACCCCCAGACTACATAGAGTCTTGCCATTCCTCTTGGTTGTCCACAAGAGGTGGCTAATAAGACTCTATTGCTAAAGACACCACACAACTAGGATGCAAGACACAGAGAACCAAATTGGAACTGAGTCAGAAGCTTCTCTGTGCTGTCTTGCTTTCATAGTGCTAGAAGGCTACTGCAGGAGTACAGGCATCAAAGGGCTTGCCCAGATGGGTTCTATGAACAGAAACACCAACCTTCCAGGCAAGATATACCTATCGTTACAATAGTGCCAAGACCATTATGAGGGTAACCAACCACTCCTGTTTCACAAGAGTAATACATATGTAGTACTGTAAACCTAATTAAGAGTCCATGACTGTGGAAGTCTTCTGCCCCTGAGTGTGTGTGTGTGTGTGTGTGTGTGTGTGTGTGTGTGTGCAGAACTCTTGCTGCTTAGCCAAACTGACATATGGGCAAACTGTCTTCTCAATATCTATACTTATACCCTAGACAAGGTTTCTCTCAGCCTTAATCAGATAACTCTCATTTTGCAATGAACAGAGGTGATTTTCAGAGACCCATGGCTAGGCTACAGAAGATGATGAAAATGAAGGATAGTGGACCGCTTATCCCTAAACATACCATTGAGACCACCTCCTAAAAAGTAAAGGAATTTTGCAGAAGACGAGGCTCAAACAATACAATGGCTAGAAAATTGGGAAGGTCTGAGAAACTCAATCCTTTAAGTAGGACACAGTCATGCCAATCATATGCTCACAGCAGCTTCACCTATTGGTACTGAGCTTGGGCTAGTTGGGCCCACCTAATGGTCAGCTATGGATAAGAAGGGGGGCTCATGGGCTCCTACCACTTACCACTGAACTATTGGCAACTAACAGATTCTAAGAGTAGATATGTAGTATCCAGTTGTGTACCATCAAAAGAACCCACCAGGTTCTAAACCATAATTAGTTCTGAACCCATGCCCATACAGGTGGCCCTAGTTAAACTTTGTTGGAAACAAAACCAAACAGAAAGTAAAAATATGAGAAAGAGCTTAGAAAGAAAGTGGATTGGTGAAGTGGGATGGAGCGAATGATTTGGTGGGAAGAGTAACCAGAATTAATTATTTATATGCATTTAAGAAATTGTCAAAAAACAGATTTATTAATAATAATGAGTAAATAAATGAATAAATATAAAATATACAACTGTGTGTCATTTATGAAACATTTTAAATAGATAAAATATTAATAGTAAGTAATAATAGTAATAATAATAGTGCTTACTATTTGACAACTAACTAAATAAAACTGGACTATGCTAATACAAAGGAGTCTTTATGGTAAGAATTACAGTAGTTTCAGGGAGATGAACTGTATATAATAATCATAAGTATAGATGTCACATCTTCATTTTTAGTGAGTTTGGGCAATGTTGTCTGAGTGTTGAATATAGAACATTTGTGAGGATTTTCTTTTTTCCTAAAATAAAATTTATCTTGAAAAATATCATTCTACTGTTTATAAATACAGAATGAACATCTTTAAGCTACCCTAACAAATTCTCCATGTTTTCTGAAAAAGCCACTGGTGTCTAAAAACTTACCAAAGCCAGCAGTTAAGAAGGTGGTGTCCAGTGTGCCTGTAAACCTCATATCTCACAGACTGAAGTACACATTTAACCAGTGTACATAGTTTTTGCTCCTTAAACACTTATTTATATCCATTAACTATCTGTTTCTTTACATGATTTAGGTAAATAATACATGTGTTAACAGTCTGTCATTACAACAAACACTGGAGATAATCAACTGATAGCTCAAAAT
This sequence comes from Montemys delectorum, assembly GCA_019843815.1. Lineage (NCBI taxonomy): Eukaryota > Metazoa > Chordata > Mammalia > Rodentia > Muridae > Montemys > Montemys delectorum. The sequence goes on from JADRCD010204038.1 coordinate 3,911, forward strand.
GTTAGGAATTTCAATGAGTGTTGGGTTGGACACATAACTTTTGGGGCCTGCAATAAGATAGCACACCATTGCAGGACCACAAGCTGAAGCAAAATCTCCCACCTAAAGCCTGGGAGTGAAAAAGAAAAAAAAAAACAACCTCCATCCAAGCCACACCTCAGTCACTTAAAGGACTTCCCAACAGGCGCCATCTGGTGTAGATTTCATAATCTCCGTGGCTACCCAGGGACCAAAACTTTAAGAGTGCTGGAGGTCATTTCAAATTGAAACCTAGCATCATGTGAAGTAGACTAAAGATCTACTACAGAAACCACTACTTTCTCTACGACTTTGCATATACTTGATAATTATGACTGGCTAAAACATGGTTATTAAATTCTAAAAGTGTTATAATGAGAAGAACTGAAACCAGTCATATGGCTGTAAAATTCTACATGTGAGTTGATTCACAATATATTTATATTCTTTCTCCATCTGAAAGAAATCAGAAGTGAAAATAATAGATAACGGTCCATGTGGTTTGTGGGTGTGGGAAATTGGAGAGGAAATGTGATATTTTATCAGTGGCTATGAGTCTAATTCAAAAACTAGACTGTCTTTTCCATAAAAGGACAGGCCAATGAAGAAAGAAGAAATGGCCTCTGGCCATAAGCACTGCTATAATGGAGTTTGACAACAGAGCCCATCTTAGGTAAGAAAGAACTCCCTCTGTCCTTGACCTAGTATTCTAGATTTCATTCTCCAAGGCTGGACACTTTAAGAGACCTTTTGCCCATAGAACTCAGCACGTTCAGGCAAGACAACTGCAGAGTGTCTTGGAAGGAGGTTGCCAGAGCTATGAATGACCCTATTCACTGGTGAATGCCTAGTTTGAACTCTTATAAGAAAACCTTAGGAAATTTGTGAGGTTTAAGAAGTTGTGTCAGGTTGAGAAGAATTCTTAAGATTCTTAATGCTGGTCACCTTCTTTATACTTATTGTCATCTGGGTTATGGTAAGAACCTTTGTTCTGGGTTGGGTATGGTGACACACACTTACGTAATCCCAGCTTTGAGAGGCTGGGATATAGAAAGTGGTCTGGGCTACATAGGAATGACCCTGTGTTAAAACAAAGAGAGGAAGGGAAAGCTTTCATGTAAGAACAACTGAAAGGACTGGAGATACTTCTTCAAGGGAGAACTATATCAGATGAGAATCTTCTTTAAGATGCATAGTTTTGATAATGATCAATCCTCTCACAAAGAATTGGATAGGGAAATTAGACCAGGAGCCATAATAATTCTCATTCCTGGCTCTCCTTTCAATTTCTGTAGCTGATAATCTGCTATGATATCTTAGCTCATCCACAGTCTGAAATTAATCCAAGTATTTGTAACTAGGTAACAGCTGAGGTGACTGCTCCCCCCTCTTTATTTTCTTCAATTAATAATACCACTGTAGCAGAGTTAACCTGCTCTGTATTCTGGACAGGTCACACCTGCACACCTGCCCAAGAGCCTTTTGTATTCACCAATGAAACACACACACACACACACACACACACACACACACACACATACACACACGCACACGTACACACACATGCACACACATGCACACGCACGCACGTGCGCACCACTTCATCTTTACTATCCCAAACACAATTGGGGAAGTGGCCTGTGTGACCACTTTCTCTGATTCCCACATGTCAGCGTTTTTAGTCTGGCCTTTCTTCCCTGTCATGGCGATCTTTGCTTCCTCTTTCTCCTAGTCTGCACAAATCTAAAGGTCCCGCCTCAGTCTACTTGCCCAGTCATTGGCCATTGGCTCTTAATTGATAGATAAACAAATAGGGGACAAGGACCTTCAGCACTTGGACACACAGACTCTTGATTCAGTGGGCTGGATTAATTCAAAGCATTAGAACCGATCCCAACACACCACAGATAAAGTTCCCATATTAAGGCAAATAAAAATCTCCTGGGTTGTGGATGCTGCTTAGTGGTACTTTGAATGCTTGGAAATTGTATGGGCTCCATCCTCAGCACACAGAAGAAACTACTGAAGCATCCAGAACTAGAGCTTCCATGCATGGTTGACAGAGAATTAGGAGAATGTGAGAATAATTTGATCACCATTGTTAAATTTTTAGAAATTTAGATTAAGACACTATATTAGTTGGAGAAAAAGTATGCCTCATAGTTACTGTATTATTATGTAATGATACACTAAAAAATAATGGCATTTCATTTGGTGAGTAATTAGTTGTTGAAATTAATGTTGTCAGCACTGTGACAGAATGTGGAAATACTTATGATATAATGAATTATGGAAAAGGTTGATTATAATTTTTATTTATTTATGTTTTAGTCTGTGTGTGTATATTGAGTGACACAGTGCATGTATGGAAGTCAGAAAACATCTTCAAGTTTTGTTCCTTCTCTTCCAACTTGTTTGAGATGGGGTTTCTTTGATGCTTAAACACAGTAACCACTTGCTCATTGATCCATCTCCCCAGCTTTGCTTCTCTTTTTAAAAGTCATTACACATAATAGGAACTATAGAAAAATGAAATGAGAAATAACAATTATGTTGGCATGGGCTTTGCTTTCATTTAAATTAAATTTATTTTTAAAATTCACACACATATCTTCATGACAAAAAGTCCTGAAGGTATGAATAATAGACATAAATTAACATAATAATAACTTTAATATAATAAAAGCAATATACAAGAAACCTCCTATGGCCTCTGTGGACAACTGCACACAGTGAGAAAAAACTGAGCGCATTTTCTCTAAAATTCAGAAGAAGACAGTGTGCCCACTCTTTTTCAACACAGTATTTTATGTCTTAACTAGGACAAGACAACAGAATGATATAAAGGAGACAAAATTGGGGAATAAAGACATTACAATGTTCCTATTTACAGATGACAACATGATTTTATATTTTAAAAGTCCCAAAGGAGACCAACAGAATACTCTTAGATTGGGTAAAACATCTGAGGTGTTATAGGCTATAACATCAACACACAAAAATTAGTATCTTTTACATAAACCAGTATTGAACTTGCTGAGAAAAATATTAGGAAAAATACCCTATTCAGAATAAATTTTAAATGTCTAGAAATAAACCTGGTGAAGGAGGATGAAAAACTTCTACTAGGAAAACTTCAAGTTATCAAGAAGGAAATTAATTGAAGAAGGCACTAGATTATGGAAAGGGGTTTTCCATGTTCCTGGACTGGGCAGAATCAACATTGTGAGGATGACCATACTACCCAAAGGAATCTATATATTCAAATGATCTACATATTCAAAGTAAATTATATATTTGACAGACTCCTCATCGAATACCAATGACATTCTCACAGAACTAGAGAAAGTAATATTAAATTTTACATTGCAGCGCATGACCATGGGTATCCAAAGCAAATCCAAGCAAAAACAACACAACCATAGGTATCACATTACCCTACCTCAAACTGTACTACAGAGCCAATGTGACAAAAACAGCTTGGTGTTGGTATGCAAACAGACATATAAACTTCTATACAAAAACAGACAAATTGAACATACTGATAGGGTTGTGTGATATTTTGACACATGTGATCACTGTATCACCTTTAAATCAGCCTTAATGTCTCTCTCCTCAAACAGCTACTGTTTCTTCTTGGTGAAACTTCCAAAATCCTTTAGTTTTTCTTTGTAGTTTTACAATCTTTTTCATGTGCAATGACATACAAGGGCTTCTTTTATGTGTGCAACTGGGACACTTTAGCTTTAAAGTAAAATATCCTTGTTGAAAAAAGGTGGGAAGGGGTGAAGCACTTGCTCAGGCCTAAGAGCATATATTGCTCTTTAAAAAGATATGAGTTCATTTTTTTGAGCACCTACACTATACAGCTCACAATCATCTGTATCCCATCTCCCTCCTCTGGCCTCTGTGGGCAATTTCACTTGCATGTCCATGCCCTGACACAGAGACACACACATATACATAATTAAAAGTAAAATCTTAAAAAATAATGTCCTTGGAATACATAGCATGTCAGAAGACTTTTGGAGTAGATGGTGAGATATGGTATCATGATCCCTAGTTAATGGGAATGGGTTGGCTGAAAGTCTTTACCTGTCAGTCAGAATTTCTTGGATTTGCCTTGCCTGGCATTACATTGTTATCATTCAGCTAGCCTTTATATTTCTGAGGACAAAAATATGACTAGGCAAGGAGAAGTTCAAGTTCCAGTCTTTGACAACTTTTGTACCCCTTGGCACTTGGCATCAGCAAGCTACAGCAGCAGAGGCAAGAGCAGCAACAGAGAGTGTGCTTTAAGGTTACAGCTCTAGTGTGGGCCTCAGGTAGCAGTGCCACACCTTGTGTAGGCAATGGAAGTTTAGTGGGATTCCTTAGCTCTTGACAGTACCTGCTATTGCAGCTTCCATCAGAGCCAAGATTGTGGATGTCCTTGGCTCATGACAGAGACCAGACTTATAAGTCCCATGCTATGGACAAAGGATTACTTACAGGATTCCAGTCTGCCCTTCCTACCATGTAGGTCTTGAGAATCAACCTTAGGTCCTACTGAGACATCTCTATTGCCTTCTACAATTTCTCAGTCTTAGATATATGTCTTTTCTGCTTCTATCCTTCCTATTCAGCCTTGGCTACTACCTCAATTCTCTCAAACTTCTCAGATGCCTCTTCAGCTGGGAAGCAGTAGTCGCTTTTCTGTTTGTTTCCTGTTTTCTCAGTTTAGATTGTGTTATGAAAAGTATGCTGGAAAATATTACAGAGGGGAGCTTTTTATTAAGCCCAATGCCATGACACCAAAGGGGTTAGCAAAGGTGTCTCTTAGCCAAATCTTCAAGTGAGCCAAACAGCCTGTTTATACCATCAGAGAAAGAGTGGTTGCACCAATCACAGTAGGCTCTTCATACCAATAAAGAGCTATTCTTCTACCATTAACAGTAGACCTTTCATAAGAATAAAGGGTTGTTTTTTGCACCAATCACAGCACTTTCTCTTTTGCACCAGCCACACTCTCCCTCTGCCAGGGGATGTGACCCTCCTGTTGATAGGTAGAAATGGTTGCAAGGTGATCTTCATTTCATTGAGGTTTGTGACAACAAAGCATCCAATACAAAGTTTTTAAAAACAACCATGGCTTAGACTGTTTGTTCAGGAGCCAGAGTAAGCGGTTGCAATCATTGTGTTGTTTCTTCAAGATATCTCCGGAACATTCCCAATAACCAATGTGAACATTCAGTAAACATCTAGTCTAGCTAGGTGTTGGACAGTCCTTTGTTCAGATAGCAGAGGGGAGAGTTTTATCAATGCCAATTAGGGTTGATCTTTGTTTACTTGTAGGAAACTGTGTATAAGAAGTAGTGCTTATAGGGAGAAATATGTTATTATTGACCCTGGTGCCTATTCAGGCTTTAATGGTGCTTTATGGTATGTAACACCTTCCTAAGTGCCCTGGAATAATAAGCCCCTTTATCTATGTCAAAAAATGCTCTTCCAGGGTTGGCTTTAGGCTATAAAGATGCTGCACCTGATCCTGTCATGAAAAACTCTCATAGGACATTTCCATTTGAGAAGTACCTCTTAGTCCTTCAGATACATGTATCTCTTTGATGAGAGCTCCTAAGTCTTATAAAAGATATAAACTAATGTTCATTATGACAGAATGAGCAGATGAATTGCTTTCTATGTGCAATGCGGTGTTAAGTGGCAATGGCATGTAATGAAACTACAGTTACATCCTCTATCATGGATGAATCTCAATGTAATATTGAGTGAAAGAAGCAAGAACAAAATGACATGTGATTAATAGGAATGAGAAATTTCAAGATGGGCAAAGTTACACCTTGTTGTATGAGAAAATGAGATGTTTACTGCTTAGCTTGATAAAATTTTTATCATTTTAATGAAGCAGAGGAAGCCCTTGGATTTAAAACTCAGGTATAGTTTTAAACACACTCACAGGGCTGGAGAGATGCCACACACACTTGTCTATACCAGTCACGTCTGCAGAATCGGGGGGGGGGGGGTAAAAGCCTGATCAAGGACAAGAGGCGTTATGGCCCCAAAAGGGAGCTTGTGCCTCCTGGGTATTCAGTTGCTGGCTTCTCCTAGCTCAGACGTGTTCCAGATTAGTCTTTCCAATCATCAACACGCCTTCATATTTAGGCATAAAGGTACCCCAAGAAATGATTCGTTAATGGCTAAGATTGGGCATTGTTTTCTGACCAGCACGATGTTTTCAATATATCCTAATTTAATTTCAAGATGTCCTTAGCTCAGAACTTCTCTCAAGGAATCTGCCTTATCAGATAGAATGTCCTCAGAGTTAGCAACAAAGGTCAGGCACCTTTGCTTACTGTTAACATAGTTAGAATTCTCAGGACAGCCCCACAGAAGAAAGAACTGTTTTACATACTAGAGAGTAATCCAAGGGCCTCCCTCACACAAGGGCATTAGCTAGAACTGTTAGGTCGCAACTTCCAGTGAGACCCAGAGAATTAGCAGGAAATGCCAGATTGGACTCTCCTAGTCCTTGCCTCCAGCAGAACCAGAGAATTAGCATAGGAATACCAAATTAGCCCCAGCAGGGAGGGCACCACTGCTCTTCTGCCTGCTACCTGATTCTACCCACCTTGTGTAGTGGTCGCTTGTTCACTTGCCTAGTGACTTCAGTCTTGCTCTCTGATCCTTTTGACCCCCGCCCACCTACGTGACTCTGGTCATTCGCCCTGTTTCCTGTATGCCATATAAGCCTGCTTTTCACTTTGTGCACTTTCTTGGACTCTCTCTTGGACTCAGACTCGCACTCGCGCTTGGACTCTCACAGAACTTAGATGAACTAGGACTTAGATTCATGCAGTCCCTGTTCCCCGGGCCCAGAGAGCTTGTGCCAGGGGGATGCAGTGCCTATCCAGAGAGGTGGCTGCTTTAGACCCAGTGTGTTTCAGGTAGCCTCAGATGTACCTTAACTGCTGAGCTGCTAGATTTATCATTTCTCTTTACAATGAATGTAAAAGTCTGATGCCATTTTTAAGAGATACATTCAGATCCTGTACTTCATGTGTCGTCTCTGCCATCATTTCTTTGTCTATGCCTTGTCCACCTGACTAGGACCTCATTTCTCCCTCGGGTTGAGGGAGGCCCAGATCGGCAGGCCTGTAGCAGAGAGATGGTTTCATCAGTTAAGAATGTATTCTATTCTTTGGGGAACCTGATTTTGAGTCCCAGAACCCATGTCAGGCAGCTCAAAAGTACCTTTTACTCTCTGGATCTAGAGGATCCAACATCTCTGCCTTTCATGGTTACCTGCATTCACATATAAGCATGCACATACGCGCACACACACACACACACACACACACACACACACTTAAAATAAAAATAATTTTTAAACACATATTGTCATATGTTTATATAAGAATGTATTAAAAATTTAATCATCATTACTAAAAGTAGATCTTAAGACAATATAAAGATGTTAACCATGGTTAAGTAAGTAATTCGGTCTATCAAGAGATACCAATTAGAGAATGAAAAGAGAATTCACAAAGTAAGCAAAGATCTTTGGAATACATATTCTTTCTAGGGACTCATATTTAAATGAATAAAAAGCACCTACAAAATAAGATGACAAAGATCGACAACTCTATTAAAATATACAGAAGATCTGAGGAAGGATTTCAAAGAAAGAAGATTGAAATGGCTAAGAAAGATATCAGAAGTTACTCAGTTACTTCTTCAAAGGAATGGAAGTGAAGCTTTGATGTGATCTTATTATCCAACCACAAGAACAAGCTAAAAGAATGTGAAAGAACTAGAATTCTACTCAATGTTAACAGGAATAAATAAATAAGAACAATAAATTCAGAAATTGCTCGACACCATGCATTAAAGATGAACATACATGTTTCCCACTACCTAGCAACTCAATATATACCAACAAAAAACCCCAAAATACATAATTTCAATGGGCAAAGTTCACTTATAAGAGTGTTTACAGTAGAATTAGTTATGATAAAAGAATTGAAAATATTCAAAACATACATCAAATCAGAGTAAGTAAACAAAATGTGTTCCATGTATAGAACACTAGTGTATAACACACTAAATATCAATGAAAACATTCAAACTACAGCGACATACACTGACGAGTGTATAAAGGATTGAATGGAAGACTCGAGACATTAAGGGGTATACAACTGAACAGAGACACAATGTTGAAAGGAAGCCAGGATTCCCTCCCCATGTGTAAGAACTGTTGTCTTGCTTGGTTGGGATGGTGCTGTGAAGGCTATCAACTGCAAAAAAAGAAGTACAAGTTCTGTGATTTCTTGCTTTTAACATGACTTTCCAGTACATGATGAGCATGTTTGCTTTGCAAATATTCTAATTACTTAAGTCATGCAACCATCATTAAAGGAAGGAGAGGATGCTCAGAAATAGTTTAGTTGACATTATGGGGCACACAGAACCTTCCTCTAACTAGTATCTACTCATTTCTGATTTCTGAAAACTACTGGTCACAAACACTTTTTAAAAATGAGGACATTCCTTTTATAACTTCGAATAATAATAATGATGATGATGATGATGATGATGATGATGATGATGATAATAATAATAATGTGACCACTTGCATGACTGCCACCATAGGCTATTATTTAGAACACAGGAGAGGCCTATAAAGATGGATCACTGGTTTACAGATGTGGTAACAGTGTTATAGTCACATCTGTCTAAGGCTCACCGACCTGGAAGCTGAAAATATGGGCATGGAAAGATGTTAATCATATTTGTTACTAATCTTACTCAGTTTTAGATCACTTAGAGACTCACTTGATTCAGAGAGCCTTTTTGGCCTTCAAAATGAAGGTGGCATCCCATGAGAACAATATTCCCAGCAGGACTCATTTAGACAAGGTTATATGAGTGAGAACTTCTTTCCTTTGAACATTTGAACCGCCCTTCAATTCTTCTTCATTCTGCATGTCGCCAGATTGAGCCCTGTTTCCTGTCATTCAACAGTTAGTGAACTATGACTGTTATTGCTTTCCTTGAAATATCAACCATTCTACTCTTCCCCCATATCAAACCCATTTTTCCCCCTAGCTGCAAGAGTAAAAGGTGAGTGTCTCACATCTATATAATCAGAGTATCCCATCTCATTGGTTACAGTGATCGGGCAAAGACTGGTCCACGACCTAAGAAATGCTCATCATAATACTTTTCTCAAAGCCACCATATTCCCTTATGTTCCCAAGACAGGAAGATATGAACCTGGCTCTAGTAGCACACATGTGGAGAGAATGTGCTTGAAAATGAAGTCAGGTAAGCACAGAGAAGAAATCTTGTGGGATTGTATCTGGGATGAAGGCTCTGTGGTTCTCACTCTTGAACCTCTCTTTTCAACTTGAACATTACTGTTCAAGCATTTGTGAATGCAGATTTGGAAATGAAGAACTCCCACTTTGCACAATCTAGTTCGAGTTGATCCCTGTCCCTAGCAAAAGAAGAAAGGTAGATGGATAAATGATATAATAAAGAATAATAGGAAGGATAATAAAAATCAATCACCTCTAAGATGGTGAGACTTACTTTAAGCTTCTCATTAGTGACCTCTGTTTGTGTGGACCCTTAGCAAGTGGACATTAAGTACCTGCTATGCATATTACATTTTATAAATCATCCAGGAACTCCATATAGAAATTTTCCGGGAAATTTACATCTCAAAATTCAATATGCTCAGTGATATAAGGAAGATGATCATGTCATGTGCTATATCCTAAGTACTACTCTAGGCAGGAGAAATGTAATTGGGTTTCAAAGTACTTTCACAACTCAAGCTACTGAGAGGAATAAAATTATCTATAAAACATTATCATACACAACATCCATTATTAGTTAAATGAAGAGTATTCGATATACTCTATCAATAAATTGAAAAATCAAAACTGATAATTTTTCCACTGGACTGTAGAAATTCAAAACATTTGAAACTGTGCAACATCATGAGGCACTGATGGGCTTGGACTATGCAGAAAGAGAAGAGACAGGCTTTCAGAGAGTAGAATGGTGGAAAGAGCATACATAGACCAGTGTAGCTTTTCAAGCCTATGACATTTCTCATATCCCACTGTCTTTGGATCCCGTTTGTCTCCTTACAAACCATCTACCCCAATGCAACTTTCTTGATGGCTTTTGATCTGAAAGAGAGAAGAGAGTGTTAGCCATCCCATCTGGAGATCTCCTTGACACATGGTCCCCTAAAAGCATTTTGCATGTTCCTATTTCTATGGCATCCATGGGCTTCCCTCTGATCCTTCATCAAAGCAAGAGCCCATGTGCTCTGTGCTCAGTGTGCTCCATGAATGAAATCAAGGCATATGTTATGTGGCTCCATTCCAGCCTCTCCTCCTTCACAGTTGCTATGGCCTTTTGAACAGCTCGTGGGGCATAACGCATGGCTCACCTTACTACTGCAAGGTCCATGGCCTCTTTCCTTCCAGCCTTATTTTACTTTGAAAAAAAAAATACCTACACTTCCTACCATTCAGATGTTATTTTAGAAACATTCACATAGATGAAACCACTTATCTTTCATCTGCCTTTGGCAATTACCCATTTGCTAATGAAAGGTTTTCAGTGGAAATTCAACATTTCAACCAATTGTATTACAGGATATCCCAAACCCTTTGAAATGCATCTTCAAGTTGGTTAGCCTTTGCCCAGCAACTTATTCTCTATCCAGGGACTTTCTATCTCAGGGCAGGGTTGGAAGCCTTAATAGACCTTGAAACTACAAATTATAAAATGGATGATAGAAGTCCTAACAAATAGGAATGAATTATCTGAACAAGAGTTGTAACATCCGTAAAGAAGTGTGTGTGTGTGTGTGTGTGTGTGTGTGTGTAAACAACATACAACTCAAAAAATGCCTTTCATGCCTAAACTAGAGAGTCAGATAGACCTATATCATGAGGGATTATTTTTAAATTTTGTATCTTATACATGGCGGAAATACAATATATGAAGATTTCAAGTGTCACAGGGAATGTAAAACTGAGCAATCGTTCAAGCTCTTCAATTCTCACCTGGTTATTTTATAATTAGTAATAATCTGTAACTACACAGAAGAGTTTTCACTCATCTAGATACTGAATGTGATGCCTGCCTCGTTGATACAGTGCTAGTGTACACTAGACACTCAATAAACATCCCTTGTTTATATGACGAGTGAATGGAAATGCTTGGCTCTTTACACAGTTGATTAATATGGTAACTTTTATGCTACAAGGAAAAGATGTACACACCATAATTTCTGCTGACTGCTGCATAGCCCTTGGCTTAACAAAAGATGGTAAGTTTATGAGGATAAGAGCTGAGTGTGGAAATGCTCTTACACACAGCTAACTAGCACCACTGAACCAGAGCCACTGACTTTTGGATTTTAAACAAAAGATAATCTCATGAGAGAAATTAGAGATGAAATAAAAAGTTCAATCCAACATCAATTTTAGGCAGGGAAAAGATAAACAAAATTGAAAGAGGTAGATTATTCTTAAATAACTTTACTGAGGTGTCATTAACAAATATCTCAGTATGCAAACTGACAGGCTTTGACATGTGTGTAGTATGCATGTGTGAGTGTGTGTGTGAGTGTATGTGGTATGTGTGTGTGTATGTGTATGTGTATTTTATGTGTGTCTGTGTATGTGTATTTTGTGTGTGCATGTGTGTGTATTTTGTGTGTCTCTGTGTGTGTGCATGTGTGTATGCATGTATATGTGTATTTTGTGTGTGTCTGTGTATATGTGCATGTGTGTGTGCATGTGTGTGTGCATGTGTATGTGTATTCTGTGAGTGTCTATGTGTGTGTATATGTATATGTAATGTGTGTGTGTGAGTGTATGTGGTGTGTGTGTTTGTATGTGTGTGTGCATGTGTATGTGTATTTTATGTGTCTGCGTGTGTGCATGTGCATGTGTATTTTGTGTGTGCATGTGTATGTGTATATGTGCATGTGTGTGTGCATGTGTATGTGTATTCTGTGTGTGTCTATGTGTGTGTGTCTATGTAGTATGTGTGTGTGTATGTAGTGTGTGTGTGTGTGTGTGTGTGTGTGTGTGTGTGTGTGTAAAACTGTAGGGTTAATGGGGTCCTGCATCTGCTCTGCCACAAGGGACTGAGGAGGCAGGACACACGGAAGTTTGACTGTGCTTACCCCACACTGTTGCTGGGCAGGTGTCAGGCCATAGGGCAGCCTGGAGGAGATTCCATTCATGGGGTAGGGAAACACAGTCTGAGGCACAGACAGCTGGAGTTGGCTCTGGGGTCCCCAGGCCTGCAAAGAGTCCAGAGCCATCTGGTTCTCAGGCTCTTGGGGGGACCCAGGCTGCACTGGGAGCCTCAGAAGAGCTGAGAATGGAGTGGGGGCCTGCAGGCTGGATCTAGCCAGCGTGTAGGGAGTTCAAAAGAGGGGAGCTCCAGCTGGTCCCACTTGGCTTGTTGGTGGCTGGCTTGGTCGCAGCTGTGGCTGGGAGCACAGAGAGGCCTTCTAGGGAGATTAGACAGTGACTCTCTATAAGCGAAGGCCTTCTCCACGACTTGCCACGGTGGATCCTGGTGAAAAGCAGCAGTCTATGGTTTTAAGGCATTTATTGTCATGGTGGAAAGTGGATGAATAAAACCATACCCCACTTCTCAGAGCCGGCCTGAGGTTAAAAACCTTCTGCAGAGAGGAGTGTCTGGGAAGGAGCGTTTATTGGCTAAGTTCTCCAGGCCTTTAGGTACCTCATTAAAATGGAGAGCTGTCTTGAGGCTATGTGACCACAGGTCACATCCTCTACCTGTGCAGGGGCTTGGGGCATTGCCCTTATGTCACTGATGACCACAAATCTATGGAGGGCTGTTGGGGGCGGGGCGAGACTGGCTGTCCCTACAGGACAGGAGCTATATACCCAGGAGTAGAGTGAAATGCCTCACCGTGTTTCTAACTTTTGCTCAACCAGGAACCAGGCTGCCTTTCACAGTCCTACATCAATGAAACCATCAACATAAGCAAGGGACTGAGCTTGTCTGTCACCCACAAACATCCTCTCTCTCCTCTCCGGTCTCTGGCCACTTCGCTTTCTTTGCAGTCATTGATCTTTTCTCATTAATAAAGAGTAGTTTGTACTTTTACAATTTTCATATTGTTAGAATTACAAACCTCTTATTTGTCTTTTCTTGTCCTTTAGTTAAAGACGTATTTGTCTTTTGTCGTTTCTCATTCAGTGAAAGAAAGTATATGCCTATTATTTCAAGATATATAATCATCGTCGTATTTGTATTCTGAATATGATTCCCTAGTAGAGCTAAAACAGACTGTTTACCTCTTGTTCGGTTTTATTAGTTGATGGGCTTCAAGTCGCTTTCTGGTTTGGGCTATTCTGAACAAAGCTGCTGAGACTAGCACAGCTCTTTATGGATCTATGCTTTCATTTTGATAGAGAAATAGAGTAACCAGGCAATGTGCCACATGGATGTTTAATTTTTTGGAACCAGCTAATCACCTTCTAAAAATCTTGCCCTAGTGTACATTCCTCTTAGCAGCATCGTTTGCCCTGCATCCTCACCAGTCCTTGTCCAGTCAGACTAAAGTGACTATACCATCAAGACTGTAGACACGCTATGGGGGTTTTACTTGCTCTTCTGTAAATGACTAATACATCTCCGCATCTTTTTGTTGTCTATTTAGCAAACGGGTGTCTTGAACGAAGTCTGACTCAAATCTCTTTTCATTTTCTGTTGTAGAATTTATATTGAGTTTAAACATTCTTCTTAATATGAGTTACACATGAGATCTGTGGCTTGCGAATACTTTTCGCAGGCTGTGGCTTGTCTTTTCCTGATCTTAGAGGCACGTTTCAAAGAACACTCTAATGAAATACAATTTATTGTCTGTTTGAGTTCTGCTTTATAAATCATGTCTTTAATATTCTAATAAATCTTTGCCTAAACCAAGGTCACAAAGATCTGTCCATTTTTTTTTTCTAGAAAAAAGTTCAGTGGTTTTAGAATTTCTTTCAGGGCTACGATTCTTTTTGAATGTAAGCATATGGTACATCTTACGGATGGCAGCCACCCTTTGTGTTTGTATTCCCAAGGGTGACAGCCTGAGTGTCTCAACATTATAACTTCTCTACAGAGTTTCACAGTCTCTTTAGAAAATCACTTATTTACATGTATGGAGATCCATTTCCTTATACTATATTCTAAAATCAAATATAAGTTGAAAAGCATTTTCTGTCCCTTAATTTTCCAAAAGACTGCAGGATTGATAGTTCTGGGTTTTTTTTTTTTAATGTTTTTAGAATTTGTCATTCAACAACTTACAAGAAATACACTAACTTCTTAACTAACACAAGTTACCCAAACTTACTCAAACATAAACAGTGGTTATAGCTCTTGAATTCATTAGATACAAAGATATAGAATTAATAGTTAAAAAAATCTTAACCAAGATATTTTTTTTAGTAGAAACATATACATTTCTCCCCGTTGGAGTTAATTGTGATTTTTTTTTAGATCTATGAATTACATCTTTATCAATTTTTCAAACAGCCATCATTTATTTAAGTGCCAATTTTTTGTGGGCTTCCATTTTTTGATACACCTATATTTAGTTGATTGAAGTAGATCCACACTCACTGATACGGTTTCGTTTATTCTCTTAGTATTTCACCCCTGTGTGATTTGTCTCAAGCAGTTTGTATTTGTCTGTTTTCAAATCCACTTATCTTTCCTTCTTCTTCCTCCTCTGCAAGGGCCTATCTGCTATCATCATTCAACGTTTTTTTTTTTTTCTTCTTCTTCTTCTTCTTTTTAGTCTCAGGCATTTTTTTGTTTTCATCACTAAAAATCTGGTTTGGTCTTAAAAATTCTCTTTTATGTTTCTATATAACTTTTTGAACACATGGAGTACAGTTACAATAACTGTTTTTATATCCTTGTCTGCTAATTCAAACATCTGTGTCAGCTCTGTGTTGATTTCAGTAGATCGCCTTTCTGTCCTTATTATGGATTGCACTTTCCTGCTTGCTCGCATGCACTCTAATTTTTGATTAGGTGCCAGACACTGTGAATTTGACTTTTTGGGGCACTGGTTATTTTTATATTCCTATAAATATTCTAGAGCTTTCTTCTGGGATGCAGTTGAGTCACCCAAAAGCAGTTTGATCTTTTTTGAAGATCACTTCTAAGAGAGTTTTATAGAAGAAGAATATTATTTGACCTTGTATAATTATCTCACATGTCCACACCACTGGGGCAAGACCCTATCGGTGATTCTTCCTAATTCATTGGAAAGTATGACATTTTCCAGGAGTGGGGTGTAGACCCCATCTGACCTAATGAATGTTCAAGGCACTATTACTGCTAACCATCTCAGGTTGCTCTTTCCCAAGCTTGACAGTCTCTTACATGCATGTGCTGATCGCAGTAGTCTTCCGACTCCGCACAGGAGACCCTTGGGAACTTCTCCCGTTTATTTCTCTTTCTACAGTTGCCTATCCCTTAGTTCTCTGTTTTGGACTTTCAGTACTATTTCTGTGTAACACCAACTCTCCTGGATTTGATTTGTATCTCTTCTCTGTTTCTTCTGGCATCTTACAAAAGTGCAACTAGAAATGTGTAGCTAGAGAGGGGGCCTAATGGGTAAGAGTTCGTATTGTAAAAGCTGGTTTGGTTGCCAGCATTTGCAGCAGGAATCCCACAACTGTCTATAACATCAGCTCCAGAAACTGTATACTTCTGGCCTCCGCTGACATCAGCAGTCCCATGCACACACTCATGTAGAGTATCCATGTGTCCAGATCCAAAAACCCTAGCAGTTATCTTTCACAATTCATGGGTAAAGCTATGTATGTGAGGCCAAAAAAAATACACATATCTAATGTCTCCTTTATTTTAGAAACTTTTCTCTGCTTCCTCAATATTTTTGTCTATGTTAAAAGAAATTTAGAGCTACCTGGTACAAACTTTATCTAGATCTATACATGCTTCCAACTATTTGCTCTACATCCTGTCCATTTTCAAGTCTATTGACCTAGAAATATTAGCCTAGAAGTTCAGAATACACGAAGTACAATCCACAAACCACAAGAAACTCAAGAAGAAGGAAGACCAAAATGTGGACACTTCATTCCTTCTTAAAAGGGGGAACAAAATACCCACGGAAGGAGTTGCAGAGACTAACTATGGAGCAGAGACTGAAGGAAGGACAATCCAGCCTGATATAGTTGTCTCCTGAGATGCTCTGACAGTACCTGACTAATACAGATGTAGAGGCTCACAGCCATCCATTGAACTGAGTACAGGGTTCCCAAATGAAGGAGCTAGAGAAAGGACCAAAGGAGCTGAAGGGTTTGCAGCCCTTTAGGACAAATAACAATATGAACTAACTAGTACCCTCAGAGCTCCCAGGGACTCAACCACCAACCAAGGAATACACATGGTGGGACTGATAGTTCTGGCAGCATGTGTATAGAAGAGGATGGCCAAGTCAATCATCAATGGGAGGAGAGGCCCTTGGTCCTGTGAAGGTTCTGTGCCCCAGTGTAAGGGAATGCTAGGGCCAGTAAGCAGGAGAGGGTGGGTTGGTGAGCAGGGGGAGGGGGTAGATAACAGGGGTTTGTTCTTGTGGTTGTGTTTTGTTTTTGTTTTTTGTGGAGGGGAAACTGGGAAATGTGACATGTAAAGAAAGAAAGAAAGAAAGAAAAGACTTTCAATGTGTACACTCTTTACCCTGTATGCAGCCTGTGGGCTATCTTCTGTGCCTGTTAGACTATTTCTTCTTTTCTTTCACCCAATGAAACTGACACAATCAAGTTTTGGTAAGTTTCTTGTTGCTTTCTGTCTCAGCACATCCTTTTGGATATTTGAATGCTAGGTTAGACAGTTGACTGTCAGGCTGGCCTCTTTGTAAGTATATCTTTTAAAGGCAAAACTCCTTCCATTGCTAGGCATATGAGAATAAAAACTGAGCATGTCCTTACTTTCTATACACCCTATAAGTGTATTTATGTGTGCTCAATCAATCAGTCGATCGATCAGTTTGGCACCAAGGATTAAGCTCAGGGTCTTATTCATTCTAGCAAATATTTTGCCATTAAGTTACTTGTTTTATCCACATCAACTCATTGTTTAAAAACAAACTTAAGTTTTACTGTGTAGCCCAGAATGATACTTTAATTAAACTTTATGTAAACGTGACTGTATCTCCTTGTCTTTGGGTCCTTATTGCTAGTGATACACACACGCATGGCTATATCAGCTTCATGGACATCATTTTTAAAACATCTGCCCTTGCCATGGAAACAGTTTGATGATGGAAGGAGGCAATGAACAAGGAATAAAGAGAAACATTTGCCATTCCCAAGTACATTGTGAAAGAGTTACTGACTCCAATAAGAGAGCAGCAGAACAAAGCAAAGCATCTTCCCTTAGTCCTTTCCTGGCAACTTTATCACTTGCTGCATCATGTATCCTGTGGTCTGCAATATGAATGATGATGCTGACTGTACTTCTTCGGTGCTTGTCCCTTGACACTGTTCTCAGCCAAATCACTTCATTGTTAAAACAGCTGGTACTAATAACACATTGGCAACAAAGTCACATGTTTATTTTTATTTTAGTTGAATTTTTATTAATTCTTTAAAGAAAGAACCCTACTTTGCAAATGTGACATAAAAGTTTCCTGTTGTCATTGTAACAAGGACCACAAACATGCCATGATTCATTTTGATTGGACTAAAGTCAATGTGACAACTGTTCTTTGTTGGAGTTGATAAAGATGAGTATGTTTATTTGTCTGACAACCTCTTAGAGGTTGTCACTGTCTGTCCTTGATTTCAAAGCTACCGTCCAGGTCCTCAAAGTCAGAAGTATAATAGCTTCAAACGTTGTCCCTGTGCTTATTTTCATGTTTGAGACATCATCTCTGTTTCAGGTTCTCCTGCTTCCCTCCCATAACAATTTCTTAAATACACTTGAGTAATTCAGAATAAATTTATTTAAGCTGCCATACCTTGCAAAGGTTGAGGTACAACCTTTGTTTTGACATAGAAGGTAACATTCCTTAGCCCCAGGGACTAGAACATAGGTATTATGAGAGCTTAGGAGTTTAGATTTATGCTACCAGACATGGTATTTGGAGAAACTACAGATATACTCAAGAGTATACTGGCTTCATGTGTGTGTGTGTGTGTGTGTGTGTGTGTGTGTGTGTGTGTGTGTGTGTGTTTCTGTCTGTCTGTCTTCTATCTATCTCCATATCCATATATCTGTATCCATATCTTTATCTTTGAAGCACCATAGCCTTTCACCACTTGTCTCCTTCTCTAATCTCTTCCTAGGTGTTGCACAGAACCAATCCCAACCTTTCCCAAAAGAACAGGACAGAATCTGTATCACATACTGTAAACATAGATAAAACCCCTGGTATGGAGTTCATTGGTCCTAGAATAGAACCTATTGCTGTTGCTTAGCTAATTTGACATGGTCCCAAATTGCCTTGTAAATAATTATAACTATGCCTGTTGACAACTGATAGTCTCAGCTTTAATCAGAGACGCTTCTCTTTACAGGGAACAAAGGTAAATATGGCTTCTCAAGAGGATGATGATGAGAGATCATTAGGAGCCCAGCCCTAACCAGGACATTTATGCCACCTTCAGTAAGGCTCAGGATGCCTTACAGAATAGGATAGAACGAACATAGGAGACAGAGAGAGGAAGAAGAGCCATGAATGCTCCTTTCCAAGCACATCACAGCCCCTGAGACCATGAGACCATGTTCTCACAGCTGCAGTGGTCCACTTACTAGACGTGTACAAGGCAGTCATGGCGTGGGGACACACCTTGCTGGACTGTGGGTTACTGTTGGATTCTGGAGGAGGGGCAGTCATTGTTTTCAGTCCCATATCCATGAGTGAGGCTACCAGGCTCCTAGAGAGACATACAGACAGCCTTTGTTAAGCTCAGTGGGTTACAAAACAAACCAAAAATGTGAATGTGGGAAGAGGCCTGCAAGGAGAAGGGGAGTCAGCAGGGATAGGACGGTGAAAGGGTCACAAGGCCCTCAGAATGGGAACTCTTATGAAAGTGATAAGGGAGAGGCTGGAGATATGGAAGGCTCAGAGCAAGTGGTTCATTCACTTTAGTGGCCATAAATATTGGTGCTAACTCCCAAGATCTAAATGGTTAACGTCGTAGGTCCAAAATAAAGAATATATCTAAAGATAGCAGTATTTCCAGAAAATAATGTTTGTCACATATGGACATGCATATATAGAGGCATAAGCTTGTATATTTACACTTCATGTGCCTATAGAAATACGTATTTATAAACATAATTATATGAAGTGAAGGCTTATCTTTATTTTTCAGTTTACTCAGTCAAAAGATGGAAGCTTGGACTGAGAGTGCATCTCTGCTGGTAAACAAAATAGATGTAGTGTAAGCAGACTGACACATTCCATATAGCTTTATTTTTATAAGGGATTTCTTTCAACCCTAAAATGGATCTGTGCTTTGCCTGCTTTACAGCTATGTTTGGAAACAAACCTAATCCCTATGATTTATGATAAGTAAACATTTTGTCCCATCATAACCAAGTTATGTATAAAAATAAGTAATGTACATTATTGGCAGATAAAACATATGTTCAATGTAGTAATTCCCCCAACTAATCTCCTTGATTCTTTTCACTCACATTCTCCTGTAATTCTTTGTATTTAGGCAACAGAAAATTTCTACATTTACTCTTAATCAACATATCTCCCTCTCTCCCTCTCTCTCTCTCTCTCTCTCTCTCTCTCTCTCTCTCTCTCTCTCTCCCCCCTCCTTCCTTCCTTTCTTCTCCCCTGCCATTGCCTGCCTGACAGTCTTCCAGAGATAAATTTTAAGATTTAAAAAAACTCGTGTGTGTGTGTGTGTGTGTATTATATGGATATGCATATATATGAGCATTTCCAGCTTTACTTTTCTATCCTGTGGATCCTAGGAGTCAAAACGTCATGTTGTACAGTAGAAACTTAATAAAATGATTGTGTTTAATGTACTAAGAAGGTATAAATTATAATCACATGGAAGCATATGCTGGATAAAATTTAAAAATTGCCTAGGAGTAGGCAGAATTAGATGATTATTGAGTATAGCTTTGTTTCATTTGCTTCTTTTGGGGAATGTCACTACTCTCCTTTCTCCCTGAACTCAAAAGTACTCTCTGATCAGTCACATTTCTTTTATTTTTCCTTTTTTACACTATCTCTCCTGGGAACCCTATTGAATACCACAACTTCTCACCCTATCCAGGACTCTCTTCTGCTTCCTCCTTCTTTTACTGCCCCACAACACCTATAACCTTCTAAAAGATGACAATGACAAAAAGATCCCACTTTCCCCTTCTAACAGCGACACTTGTCAGTTTATTTCATGAGACGGCACATTGTAGGTGTTCAATAGCTATTTGTCAATGGCTTAATGAAAGGCGCTGTCTTAATTCCTTTTCCAGGCAGTTTACCTGAGCATGGCAGCAAAAATAGAATTTAAGGAATTTTTTTATGGATTTATTTATTTATTTCATATATATATATATATATATATACGTGTATATGTGTGTGTGCGGGCATGTGTGTGTGTGTGTGTGTGTGCGTGCGCGCTCTCTGCATGTACACTTGTATGCCAGAAGAAGGCATCAGATCTCATTACCGATGGCTGTGAGCCACCATGTGGTTGCTGGGATTTAAACTCGGGACCTCTGGAAGAGCAGCCAGTGCTCTTAACCCCCGAGCCATCTCTCCAGCCTGCAGAGTTTTAGTTTTAAAAGAAAATTCTTCATCAGAGGAGGAGAAGAAGGAGAATCAATGTGTACACTGCATGGAGTGTTAATATGCAGCTGTCTACACTTGCTTAGCATGTCGCCTCTGGCACATTAACTTTCCAACTTGATCAAGTGAATCTTGAAGAAGCTGTGTGGGTGCTGGACCTCCGCCTCACTTTTGCCTCATCTAGAATGGAGGTCTTCTCACTAAATTGCTTGATGAAGTGGCTGGCAGTCAACACTCTCATCATGTACAATCCATTTCCCTTTCTACAATCTTTCCCCTGCATGCCAGTATGAAAACTCTCCCAATGATCCAGATCCACCTTGGTGTGAATGGAGTCTGAAAGTCACCTCTCTGTTTATGATGTGTAACAATGGAAGTGGGAGATATAAAGTTTGCAGCTATTATGTAATCAAAAACATTTGTGTGTTCCCAAAGTGGGAGGAGGCAAGGAGGGAGAGAGGAGAAGAAACAAAATACAAATCCTACCATTGCAAGTGCAGTGCAGGGCCCTGTGTGGTGAGCCGGAAGCTGAAACTCATCCAGCTGTCACATAAAAACAAGAGAAAAATGCTTTACGAATTCAATCATTATTAAATGTTCTGCATGTCCATTTCCCACGCTGTTTGCCAATATATATTGGTTTTCAAATGCTAGCATTTTTAAAAGCAGGAGAAATATTTGCTTTTAAGATAAAGATTGTTTCATTTTTGAAGGCCATAAAACCCAATAATATCATGTGGTAAAAGCGAAAGGAAAAATGTTATCCTCACCCTCACCTTCAAGCGTTCTTTACTGAAACCAAAGAGGCTTTTTATTGCCATTTACTCTGAAAAGTCACTTTCTAGGTGAAAGGCCACCCCTGCCAGCGCAGGGCTCGGCCCATGGGTAGGAGTGAGGATAAAGTGTCCAGTGTCCAGTGCTGCTGAAGAGGTGACAGGACTTCAAAGACTCAACATGACAGTCTTCTGGGTTGCCAGGACATGACTTCTGTGGAGAGTGTGTCCCTTTTGGCCAACTGAGAGATGGAAAATGGGAGAAATGCAAGTCTTTGTGGATATTTTTCTCCTGTAGCTTCTCTGTCTGTACAGGAAAACCACAATTAGAATGAAGTCACTGGATTCATGAATCTGTGGCACTGTAGGATGCTGGGATGAGAAAATACCAAAGAAAGCCAAGACCCAGTTTACTTTTCAAGTTGTTAAATTAGTGTGTGTTTGCAGGGGGTGAGGTGTGTGTATGTGTCCGTCTGTGTTTGTGTGTGAACGTGCGTATGTGCGTGTGTGTGTTCATCTAGTGTGTGTATGTGTATTTGTGTCTGGGTGTGTCTATGTGTTGTGTGTGTACTGGGAGTGTGGTATGTAAGTGTGCATGTGCATATGTATATATGCCTGTGTGGTGTGTGTATGTGTGTGTGTGTCTGTAACTGTGTGAGGTGCGTGTATGTGTCTGTGTGTGGTGTGTGTATGTTCGTCTGGTGTGTGTATGGATCTAGGTGGTGTGTGTGGTATGTGTGTAGTGTGTGTGTGAGTCAGTGTAGTGTGTCTGTGTGTGTATGCATGTGCGTGCGTGCGTGCGTGTGTGTGTGTGTGCGCGTGT